>JAZHYW010050923.1:0-40963 GCA_037355805.1 Ixodes ricinus
TCCATAGACCATTTTCGTATTGGTTGAGCGGGTCGTTTCACTTTAGATCACATGGTTCGTCTGGAAAAGTTCATAAGGGAGGCTTTCGCACATCGCCAACATTGTGCTTTTTGTGTTTTTTTTTACATACAGAAGCCCCACGACACAACATGGCGGTACGGGATACTTTGGGATTTTTACACAATTTTGGGATTCGTGGCCGCATGTTGCGTTGCCTTCGAGATCTCTTATCTGAGCGCACTTTCCAAATTTGTGTAGGTGGCAGCCTGTCTGGCATTTTGTCTGAGAAAACGGTGTCCCCCAGGGGAGTACTAAGCGCTACCCTTTTGCTGTCAAAATTAGCAGTCTGCCTAAGGTAATACCTTTACCAATATTTTACGCGCTCTATGTAGACGATGTACATATATCATTTGCTTTTTGTAATCTCTCAACCTCTGAACGGCAACTACAACTCGCAATAAACTAAATGAGTAAGTGAGCAGACGATAATGTTTTTAAAGTTTTCTCTAGAAAAGAACTGTGTGCCTCTTATTCTGTGTGACGAGGACGGGTGTTGGACCCCACTTTTCATTTGAATGCAATTGATATATCGGTAAAAAAGAGTACAAGTTCTTGGGCATACTATTTGACAGAAAGCTCGCTTATGTTCCCCTATTAAAAAAAATGAAAGACGTTTACAAATTTCTGTAATGCTAAATTAGAGGGCAGATCTTGAAGAGGAGGAGGGAAGGGTATGGATAGAAGAGTATGACCCTCCTCCTTCTCCGTATAGTTCAGAATGGTGTTCAGGTCACATGACGTCAGTTTTTCCGCTAAATCTAGCGGAAAAACTGAGTTTGTTCATGGTTGACGTGACACGATGTTGTGGGACGTCGCTTACCCCGCTAAATTTATCGGGGAAACTGAATTAGTATTGAGGTCACGTGACGTCAGTTTTCCCGCTAATTCTAGCGGAGAAACTGAATTTGTTCATGGGTGACGTGACACAAAGTCATGTGACGTCTTTTTCCTCACTAAATTTAGCGGCAACACTAACATAAACTGAGCTCAAATCAATTTAATTTCTCGCTAAATTTAGAGGGCCTGTTGCGCCGCCGGCGATGCCGACGCCGCGAAACGGGCGCCTAGGAGCTGCGATGTAAAACGTTAAAACATAACTACTTGCGCCCATTTAATATCCTTGAACTACTTTCACTTATGCCATGGGGCTTAGACAGACGATGCCTGTTAAGCTTGTACATTTCGCTGAGCCGGTCCCATTTGGACTAAATCACTTGTGTGTGGTTCGGCCCGGCCCTCTGCTTTGGAAATATTGGATCCGGTTCACCTCCTTGGTTTGCGTCTTGCGACGGGCGCATTTTGCACTTCGCCTGATCTAAGCTTCTATGTTGGCACGCGCTAGATCTATCTTAAAAAGCGCCACCAGAACCTTATTTCGCCTATTCATACAATATCTACTCTGATACACAACACCCATCTTACAGTGCACTGTGGAAGTTACAGGCTTTTGAGACTCTTCGGAAACAAACTCAATATAGTGCAGCATTTAAGCCTTCGACTCTAAAGTGCCTGCTCGTCCTTTTACATTCCGCTTTGCGACGTTAATCTCTTGAATACTGATATCTTGACTGCCCTGTGGGATGAGGCACCAGTTTAAGTGAATGGTCACTTGCAAAGTACAGTAAGCGGGCTGTTTCTCCGCAGGTCATTCAGCAAGAGTTTTTCTCTTTGCAGCAAACGTATAGCAATTACGCAGAGTTCTATACTGACGGCTCTAAGTCATCGTCTCTTTTGGCTCTGTAGTATAATCCAGTTCTTACTGTAAAGCTGTGCAAACTGAAACTCGCAAGCACTTTTACAAAAGGTGTTTCTGGTATTTTACTAGCCGTTGAACATATCCCTAGTGAATAAGCCACTTGTATGAGAATATTTTTACTATATAAGAACTATATAATTTATATAAGAACGTATAAGGACCATATGAGAAACTTATAAGAAACTTCTCGCAAGTTTTTACATGTCTCTTATATGTTCTTATATATCTTATATAGTTATTTTATGGTTCTTAAATGGTTCTTAATGATAAAAAAGCTCTAACAAAAAATAATACGGAGCCCGACGTTTCAAGGCCAGTTCGGCCCCTTATTCACGGGTGACTGTTTTCGTTCTTGTCGTCTTGCAAATTGCCCGGTGTTGTTGGCTTCTTTAAACCTGCCGTTGTTTCTTCACGTGTGCTATGGTTCGTAGCGCCCCGGGTGACGCACCGCAAACCCAACACGTAGGCGCTTGGAAGTGTCCCAGCTGACCGATTGACGTTACTTTCGGTGTTTTGAATGTACCACGACTCTAATAAAGGCGTCTTCGCCAGTTTCTTTACATGCCAAGAATAGAGCACTTGTTGAATTCGATCATGTGACCCTCTTTATGGACGTCTTCTGCCAGCGGCTACCCTCCACATTATTCTTTTTGACGTCACACTGATGTTAAAGTAGACGTTCTGGGAAGTATTTAGTTTACCCAACGTAGGAGGCGGTGCAGTCACCGCAGGAGATCCTGTAGGCGAGTCCCTGAGCCTTTACCTAAGCGGGACGATCCTTTGTAAGAGAGAAGAGGCGTCCAATGGTGGACAGCGGTTTATGGACCACACTGGCGCCGTATTTTCAATTATATGGCTCTTATATGTTTTATCCCTTTCTTGCATGCTTCAAAAGCGTCCATGCGAATCATAAAAGTCTGCGTTTCTGCAAGTGTTGGTATTGAGTTGAGACCCAGGATTTTTTTTCTTAGCTTTCAGAAATGTAGTTTAATAATTACAGAACGTCCACTACAGTGGACAGCATGCACTGGACCCTTTCGTCTCATGACCATTACTTTTGTATTTTTCTTTCAAAACTCGACTTGGTTTTCTTGCTGGTGAAGCCTGGGATCCCGTGTTCCTGTCCTCTTCATCACTGGCATCACTTTGGCTGGCATCTTCACAGCTATCATCACACCTGCCTTGATCATCTTCTATGGCATAATCGATGTCATCATCCTTGATCTCTAAAAGATCATCATCACTTCCTGACGGCAGTCCGTCTTTAAGTAGGACACTGATTTCTAAGTCAGATAGTGGAATATCCAATAAAGCATCGATGTCTGCTTCTCTCAAAGGTGATTTGGTGGCAGATCATTTGTCTCTAAAACAAAAATAACAAAATATAGTAGTTTTTTTGAATATGTAGAATTATGGCGAACTATTCATTACAACAAAATATTGGACCATTCCAATATATTTAGAGCGCTGCTGACCAAATACAATTTGTGCATAGCACATGACCCCGTAATACTGTTGTTCATGGTGTCCACCAGAATGGGCAAGCCACAAATAGTTCGCTTACTGAACATGGACGACTTATTGGACACTCATATTTATAAAGATTACACCTCAAGACTTACTCGAAGGCATGAAAACGTTTGTCAGAGGAGTAATAAGGTTTTCCAACAGTTTACGACGCTTTTACGAGGATGCACATGCTTAGAGCCCTGCATATCCGCGGATATCCGCAGATATCCGCAGATATCCGCAGTAAACTGGCGGATGCGGATAAAAATTAGACAGATTTTGGCGGAATGCGGATCGGATGCGCATGTCAGGAGCTGCGGATGCGGATATCCGCGGATCCGGATCTAAATTTTTGCCCGGTGGCATTCAGTCCGTCGACTGACGTTTCATCTACAGATCGTTTCGTCGACACGCGACGTTTGATCGAAAGGCTTTCCGTGTTCGTTTCATCGAAAAACTTGAAAAGTTTTCGTCGCACACAACCCTGTTATTTTCGTAACAAACTTTTTGCGTCTCGCCTGGATTACAGGGGAGAGGGAGACATGGTTTGGTTAAGCACGCCTTAGTGAATCGCGCGCTAGCTTTTAGCGGCTTAGTGAAGAAATACGTTGTCCACAAAACGTCGCAGGGGCATGTGCCCACAAAACGTACAGCGTCGACGAACCGTGTGTCCATGAAATGCATCCCTACTGAAAAAAAACCATTTGGCGCCTACATGAAAGTAAACGGGTTCATACCGGTAACAGTTTAGCCATACCGGTCACCAGTTTGTCAAAGGGGTCGCTCGTATGGCTCAAGGGGTCCCCCGTATGAGCCATAATGCTCACCTTTTTGGGCAAACAGGTCACTCCTTTGGCAAACGGGACACTCGTCTGGGCAAATGGGCCACTCGTTCGGGCAAAGTTGGCGCACGTTTGCTCAAACTGGTGAACATGTTGTACAAGCGGGTGACCGGTGACCGTCAAACTGTACCGGTTTAATCAAACGGCTCTCCGGAGCCCGTTTGATACTGAACGTACAGATCGGTGGTATGGGTACGCCTGTTTCAGCCGTGGCAGCCTTGTTTCCGGAAGGCCGGAAGCGCCGGTTCATCGATTTCAAATCGTCCGCGTAATGCAAGTATTTATATTTATATTTTAATTGCGCTGATGTTCGCTTTAACTGCAACTGCAATAAGCAAACTTTTTTTTACGTAAACGCGCGACGTTGGCGAGCCGATATTTTTGACAGAACTTTAAAACTTCGGCGTTTTTGTTGGCTCAATTTACTTATTCAGCTTGAATCTCTCTCGCAGAAGACGCGACCACGTGAAAGAATATACTTCTAGACCCCGTTTCACCTCAATTCAAGACGCAGCGAAGGTAGCGCTCGAACACGCGGCTGCAAGAACATCGAGCATTGCGAGAGCACGCCCGCCATTGCAGCAGTCAAACTACGAGCTCGCGCTGAGTGCTTTCTTCTCTCCGGCGCAACCCGAGCGGCAGGCGCCATTGCCTGCACTGCGCCTTGACCTCATTGACCGCGCCCTTTCCCCCTCTCTGCTCACCTGTCACTAGACCCGAAGGAAGAGGAGGGCGCCAGCGGAAGCGAGCTACACGCTGATAATCATCGCCTGCGAGATAGATCCGGTAATGGGCCCACTGGTAGCCACTTTTTTCTTTGTCTGCTTGTTGTCCGTTCAATTCGAACTTCGTTCGTCCAACCTGCTTCGACCTGTAGCGTTACCCTGCGGTCTTATTTGGATGTCTCGACAACGTATTGGATGTGCACCAGAGCTATCAGTGTTCGAAAAGTCCTACGCGTATATCGGCCACAAGCGATTCTTCAAAGAAGTCAGCAATTCTTGCGGTTTGGTTGGGTTCGGCAAATGACAGCTTGTGCGCCGCATCGTGTTGAAACTTCAACGAGCCTTTCTTCTCGTTTTTGTGTTTGTGTGGTTGTGTGTCGACATATATCGGATTGCATCTTTCAAGTCCGCTATTATTATGGTAAGTGCAGTGCAACCTACTTGTTGGCAACGATTGACCGTTCTTCTACGCGTAGTCTTCCAGACAGCCGGGAGAATAATTTCGCCGAAAGTTTACCATTATAGTCTAGGATTACCTCAGTTCTTGTTTGCTGTGCAATCTTCTCAGTTGCATAAAAGCTTAGAGTGCCTCTTCACATGTCACAGACCGCTTGCACGTTTGTACTTGTTTACAAAATAGGTTGTAATAAACTTCTAGGAAAATTGAAAACAATATTTTGTGTCTGTTTTCCTGCCCATTTGCAAACACCTGTGCGAGCACATTTTTTCTACGGGTTTCCTGCATATTATAAATAGGTTTATGAGTTTCGGGACGTCTTTAATAAGTTTAAGGTAATCAACCTTCCAGACAATGCCCATTTAGGGCTAGCGAATAATTTGCCTATCCGAATGGCTCGTTCAAATGTGTGGTCACGTGCCATGTCGAACGGTCGCCTGTATCAAACGGGCACCCGTATCAAATGGGTACCGTATCAAACGGGTACCCGTATCCCACAATCACGTTTGATCCGAACGGATCGACAAGTGCGGCACCCGTTTGATTCAAACGGGTCGACCAGTTTGCCACCCATTTGAATTTCAAATGTTTTTTTTTTTCAGTAAGGATGTCCGGGAAAAGTTGTCCACCAAACGTATTTCCACGAAACGCGTTTCGAAGAAACGATGGGGATCCTAAGAAAGACCTGATTCTTACTGAAGTTCGCTTCAGTTAGTGCATTTCATCTCATCAAAAATGCTATCTATAGAAAAAGTAAAAGTAAAGAATGCAGGGCATCAATCGTCCCGAAAAAGCTAGTTCTTTGGCAGGGAAGTGCTGAAAACTTTCTCGGACAAAGAAAACCTCAAACGAACAAGTCACAAGAAAGTAGAAGAAACCTTGCCCTCTCCGCAGAGAGTGGTTTGGTCATGATACCAATAACAAAAGAAGTGCTTCTACAGCGAGCGCGACCCTGTGGCGCCACGGTTTGCAGAGTTTCGGAATCAGCGGCGCACTCCCATAGGCAGCCCTTAAATTGCCTGTTTCTTTTTTGTATGCTTAGAGTTCTAGCCAAGAAAGTCTGGTAGTTCATAGTCGTCCGGTTACGACGCCAGGGCGCCAGCAATGCCAGCGGCTGCCGCGCGCAACCTCCGTAGCCACCAAAAATAAAAACGTTTTTTTAATATATATATGTAGGCGCCTGCAAGCCGCGATCTTTTCGAACAACACGTTAGATCTATCCGATCAGGCCTTGACTCTGACTTAGCGGCGCATCTGCCCGCTGGCTGACACGAAAAACCTTGAGACTCGAGGCGGCCGCATACGCTCGGTAACATCACAGAAATGATTTTGCCTTCCACCACTGCTTCGCCTCCTCTCTTTCAGAACCGTTTTTTTATAACCTCTTTTTCCAGGGTTTTAGACTTCAGGAGAGAGTTAAGGGGCCACAGGTGAAAGTGAATCCCGGATGAAAGCTCTCCGGAGAAAAGCTCACCGGAGATAAGCTCACCAGAGAAAAGCTCACCGCAAAACCGGCGGATTTCGAGAAAAGCTCACCGGTTTTTATTAATCCTTTTATATGGAGGCTGTAGCATCAGGCGTAACATGTTTTCAATTTATTATCATTAAAATTCGTCAACTTTGTAAAACAGAAAATGTCCTTTTTGTATTATTTGTTAAGCTTATTGGGTATATTGTTCCCAAATTTATAATTGCGGGCCAGTGTTTTCTGGGGTTTACTCTCTAGGCAACTAAAGCCTAACTTAAAACTTTATGAACTTGAAGAACAGGAAAAAGTTCGAAAACTTAATAATGTATGCCTGAAACCTAAAAATCTACACTGTAAATTCCGAAAATCCGAAAGTGCATGCGCAACAACGCGGTGCTGAAATTCTCTTTGAAGCTTTTGTTTACCTTTGAA
This sequence comes from Ixodes ricinus, assembly GCA_037355805.1. Lineage (NCBI taxonomy): Eukaryota > Metazoa > Arthropoda > Arachnida > Ixodida > Ixodidae > Ixodes > Ixodes ricinus. Next base: position 7,250 of record JAZHYW010050923.1, read on the forward strand.
AACATAAGAAAACAGTAACTAGAATATCGAGGTTTTTTTCTTCCACGGACATGCACGTTTTCTAGCCGTTCGTGCTGGTGTTTCCACACGTTGCCTTTGTGTGATAGTGCCCTTCTACGGCGAGCCACCCATGGCCTTCAGAGTTGCACACTGTCACCATTGTTACTCGTGACCTATATAAGAACTAGTATTCTGTAAGGTAGCCAATTGGGCTAGCTGGTAAGCGTTACACATGATGAAAACCGCTCAAACGACGACGACGGAGTGAAGACAACAAACACGACAGAACGAAGCTGCTCTCCCAACTGAAGTTTTGTTAGTGAAATTAACAGAAAGAAAACAGCGTAGCCGCCACTGATTACGTCAACAAACACATACCTATCTATAAGGCACTACACAACCTAACCTTTGAATGTGAAGCGGTTCACACACCGGTATTCATATTAGCTCGCAAAGAACGAACCTCTTTATTTTTACAGAGCTACCGACGGCGGTAGCTCTGACTGTAATACACTGTCACTATCAGTGTCAGTGTAAAACACTGTCAGCTGTCAATAAATTGTTGTCTTTCTCACCGGTTCCCAATGTTCTGATTTTATACTAGCGGCTTCATTATTATACAAAATTGGTGTATACTAATTTCTGAGGAAGTAGTGAATATGCCCAATTAACTTTAAGAATATTACAAAAAATACATATTTTCAATGAAGTGACGAATTCGAATTGTGTTAAATTGCCACGTGTGACGCAGAATCTGCTAAGCTATGCAAAAATTAAAAAAAAAATCGGTGAGCTTTTCTTCGCATCAGCTGAAAGGCCGGTGAGCTTTTCTCCGCATCTGCCGGTTTTGCGTGCGCTTTTCTCCGGTGAGCTTTACTCCGGTGAGCTTTTCTCCGCCACCGGTGAAAGTATCCGATTCCGCGTGCGGAGGGGAAGAACGCGGTCGGCGTGATTTCCGCTGATTTTGCTAGTCTAAATGTAATCGTAACCTCTGATGGTCAGCAAGAACATCAACATGGTTCCACATTTTGCGGATGTGGTTGGGATACGGATACAAAGTATGCGGATGCGGATCGGATACGGATGCAATAATGTAAAAAGTATGCGGATGCGGTTCGTATGCCGATACAAAGTCTCCGGATGCGGATCGGATGCGGATACTTACACTGTTATCAGCACAGGGCTCTACGGCTTTACCTGGAATTTGTGGAAGCTGCCATCTTGAATGCTGAATATGTTAACACCAGTGGAATTGTGGCGCCATCTATGAGTGGCAATCGAAAACACATATGTCCAGGGAAGTGGGCACCATGAGTACGGGTATTAAGTCGCCTGGTAATTTATTTAAGAAATAATTAACTTTAGCCACTGTAGTGGCCACTATGCAACAAAGGGTTAAATATCTTGTATGATTCATATGTGTGTATTGGGCAGAGAAATTTCTCATGCAAATGAGATTATTCAATAGGGATGGCGAATCACATTATAGAAAAGTTATTATCATCAAAGATTCCCCATGTGTTTTACTGGCAATTGCATCTATACTTCCTAAGAAAAAAAATCCCCCCCCCCAAAAAAACACACACACATATATATTCTGCAATATTATTGCATTTTCTTTATTTTGCTAGGTTTTGGCCTTTGTTTAGTTTTCTACGATCCTTTCTCTAGCCTTCTGTTATTACGACCTCCTTCGTGGTCACTGGAAGTAGACAGACACTTCTTTATCACAGCGGCTGCCGTGCTCTTGTCCGCGTCCATGAACTTGGGATTGTGTGAGGTTTTGACCAGTTTTTACTCATTAGGTCGCGTTCTTCAAAAAGTAGCTCGCAAAAAAAAAAAAAACACTGGAGCTACAAAACGTGTCAATCTTTTTCCAAACTTAATTCGTTTTCTTGTTATTTCAGTAACAATTAACATTGATTAGGTACATATATTACAAAGGAAGTTAGCAAGTCAGCGTCAGCAGCTTAAGCTTTTGGAAGTAGTCATTTTTATGGAAAGAGATTAGGGAAAAAAGGTATCTGACTGGACCGGGCCGCCCGGAGCCTTGGTCGGTCGCGTAACGTCACGGGAGAGACAAAGACAGAGACTTCCCCACCAAAAATTCCACCCTCTTTTGGTTCCTTCCCCTTCCTCCTCTTCTTTCGTTGACGCATATGTATGAACTTACGGGCCCAGGTTGGGTACACAAGCCATTGCGGTATGGGCAGCACTGCCTTTTGCGACCTTGTGCGCTTGTGTAATCCCAAAGGAGCACAAATAAAGTATTAGTATTTGTATTGTTAGGAGGAAAGAAGAAAGGGTCTCATAGGAGAGGCCCGTGCATCTCATGTTTCGCGAAATACTGCTTTCAACAGTCATGCAGACACCATCTTAATCGACTTTCAATCAGTGTACCAAATCCATCGATCATCCAGAGTCTGACAGGTTGGTGGAAGTGCAGCGATTCCCTTACTTTCGCAATCCCTATCAAGACCTGGTGCTGGACAGTGGGGGCACCACCAGAGAACCCACCATGTCTAACGAAGATGCCAACGTGATCCCCCCCCTTCCCCCTGCCTCGACTGCAACCATCAACCATCGCCAGGGGGACCCTCAGATATTCACGGAATCTCCCCTTTCGGACGTGGACGACTGGATCAAACATTACGAACGCGTGAGTCAGCACAAGGACGGCGATGATTCCATAACGGCCCCAACCATAATACCGGTGGCAGCTGTGCTAACGCTCCTGTTTGCGGTGCAAATGTCGCGTCTTTTCGCGTGTTACGTATTTCGTTCTTATTGCAAATAAATTGCCAATTCATCATTACTCTTTTAGTGCAAAATATGATACGCATGCTTTAAAACTTAACGCACAATAAGAAAACAAAAAGTGCAAGTTTTGATATTTTCAAAGACATACCTCTATGCATTCCAAGTTTCTAGACTTGTAATGCATCCAAGACGCGTTCTTATTTTTTTAATTAAAAGATGAAGGACTCGTCTAGTTCCCTGTATACGTGTTTTTCTGAATTAGCGCGCTCACATTTTTTAATATTTATTCAAAAAGAGCCTTTTTTATGCAATTTTGAAGTCTCGTAACTCAGTTTCACATCATAACGCAGCAACGACACTTAAGGGCATGCTCCTGGAAAATATAGGAACTCCGCATACAAAATATTAGAAGTGCAACGCCACCCGTTTTTTGTAAACACAACTTGATTGTGATAAAATTTTAAAGAATTCCCTTAACGCGTTCTTGGTTTTCTCAGACAGCGTTCTGGCATCTGATCTAACTTTTTTTAATTGTATGCTAGAGGAACTGAGCTGGTTCACCTGAAGCGTGATTTTTTGTATTCATATTCAGATTTGTTTAAAATAATTTTAAATCATAGGACTATTTTGAAGCTCGACTCTGTACGCAAGAAACCGGTTTCAAAGAAGAGGACAGCTATTTAAATAACGATTCTTTAATTAGAGCTTTTATCGTTCTAATTAAAATCACTGTCTATGATTGTAATTATTTTAAAGCATACTAATTGTCCTAAATCATAGAAATAACCTATGTTCTAGCAGACGACGCGCACTTGCGCCATCTTTTGAAAGGTGGCTGAAATTCGAGGTTGAGAAGTTCAGGCAAAGTGGCGCTGATTCTGTCCCTGACGCGGAGGATTCTTTTATCAAATATTTCCTCGCGCTACTTCCTCGTTCTTGCAGTGAGTCAGTTAATCTTGCAAGAAAAAAAGAAAGAAAACGAGAAGCGCGTCACAAGGGTCGCGAGCAAGTTCTCGAAAACACCTAGTGCCCATAAATAAGCTATTCAATGCTGCCCGCCATGTTCCGACACCACGAAAGGTGCAAATATTGAACTCCATCTGATGATTACGACGAAGGGGAATTTCTTTCCCTTCACTCCAAGATTTTTAACAAACAATTTTTTTAAGGTTCCAGCTTTCCAACCGCGCTGGTTCTGTTTTGTTCGCCATCGTGGAGAGATTTGAGATTTTCAGTTTTCATGTTACTCTACTCGTAGACAACTTACAGAGAGCGTTATGTGCAAACCGCAGTGACTGGTAAGGAAACAAACAGCCAGTCATCAGTGACTCAACGTCTCGAGCGCTCAGGAAAAGCGAGTCTAATAAACCCCTTTTTCATGAAGTGCTCTATCAAAAGCGTTGCACATGTGCGATACCCTCACTAAATCGTCTTTCTTTGGATTAATTTTTTTACATTTATTCAAATAAGAACAGTGTCAGACGATAAACTTTCATGGTGTTGGTTTAACAATGCAACGACTCCAAGCTTCCACTTTGCGCTTTACACCAACCACGACCCTTGTCCTTTGCAACTAGTTATAAGCAGAGCCGTACTATGCTAGAAGTTCGGCGATTCAGCTGAGACTGTAGGAGACAAATGAGCAAGTGCCAATAGCCGAAAGCCGGGCTGAGCGTGTTCCAGGGCGTCTTCAAAGATTCAGAATGCGACTCAGCCAGAGACGCTGGAGTCATACCCTGGCGGTGGTCAGCTGAGAAACAAACCGTGATAATCTGCATTTGAGTAACTCTTGATGACTGATAATATGGCACATGTGATGCTTCATTCACGGTCATCAAAACGATGGCTGGAAGAGCTAGCGACTAGCGTGAACGATCAGCAAATAATCCGTACGCTAGCGCGAGGGTCAGGATGCTGCCGTCCGATGCAGTCACACTCTGTCCGAGCAAAACAGAGTTGAGCGGCGATTCGTTTCTTACATCTTTCTGCATATCATGATCAAATACGACACGAACGTCATATTCAACCACGGCAGTTACTACATTTCACTCTTATACGCTTATTAAAACCTCTACGAACATAGACTCTTTGATCAGAACTGTTCCTCGCTACCACCGCCAGGGATTTTCGGCTTCTGGTTGGTCAAGAGAGCAGCCGCACTCTTTCCGAGTCAGCTGCACGCCCTGGCTTCTGCCCGCGCCTCCCATTGACCAAACTCTCTACATATACGGCTCGGTTATAAGCAGCCAGGTCCGACTTGCTAGAAACAGCGTCTCAGCTGAGACTGTGGGAAAGAAAGCAATGCCAAAGCCAGCGCTCGAGCTGAGCGGGACTCAAGCCGCGTCTCAAGACAGTCGCGTCTCAGCAGACTTGTTCATGCAGCGGCCCAGGTCGCAACTCGTGAAGTTCTCGCCTTCCTTTCGTTTTAGATGTGGAGCACTCTGCTCAGGTCTATGTCCGCGGCGTCGACGTCGTAGTCCCAGTCACACTATGCACGCGCAACTCTCTCCTTCCCTCTCCAACAGCTGCGCTTACTCTTCCGCTCTCTCTACCAGCTGCGTGCACTGCGCGTGCATTCGCTTCTCCTCACACGCGCGCGCACGCGCAACTCTTCCTCTAGTCTCTCTCGTTCAAGTGTGAAAAACATAAACGGCAAGCGGCGAGCGTTCCAAGTTTCTCTGCCGCGAGCCGCGACGAAGAGTCGCGTAGGGGAACGCTAGGCAGTCGGTGGCGCCATTTCTCGACGTCAGCACGCAACTGACTCTTTCCTCGGAACCAACACGATGCTCGCATCGCCCCATGTTCCCCTCGGGAAGATGGTGTAATTTCGGAGTCCCCGCAATGAGTGATGCGAAATAAAATCAAGCGAGTTGCTCAGTGCTGCCCTGCCATGTTCTTCCATGACAGGGCTAGAGAGCGGTTTCCTTGTGGCCTTCACTCTCGCCGAGGAGCAATGGGACTTCTTTAGCCGCGTAGGGGTGCGACCACACACCCATGCCCAACGCTGCCTGAGCCATCGTGAACAACTGTTCCCCGACCACTGCGATTAAAAATGTGTGCAATTATACTTGCTTGAAATAACTGTAGTGAGCCTATTGAAATAAGTTTTGGCTTACAATAATACAATGCTTGTCTATACAAAGTAGAGAAAGACGTGTTCCGCATAAGTCCCTGAAGGCAGCCGGCCTCTACAACCCCGGAGCAAAGAGGACAACACGGTGAGGAGGACGTGACTCTCAGAAGGAACTAAAGCGCTGTAGGAGCGGTAGGGTTACAGCGACCCATCCAAGCTGCCGCCGCAGGGAACAACTATACTCCCGGTGCAAAGGCCGTAAGAGATCGCGCCTGTTCACTCTAGCCCGGCTATTGCTCTTCAAACTGCTGAACGAGGCAATGTCCGCTCACACAGGGGCGTTTGCTTATGTTTTCCTACGTTGCGTTATAACTAGGTCTGGGCACTTGATCTAATAACCTACCGATGAATCAATTAATGATTTAATCGCGATTAAATTTTTAACCAGTTAATCCGTTAAATTTTGGCAAAGGAAACATTAAAAAGTTAACGCTTTCACCACGCACGTGTACGAGTACACCTGTATGAAAGCAAACTTTAGGTGAAATTTTGACCTAAAGTAAACTGTAGGGGCGAGATGTGTGACTCGAAAGAAGTGGAGAAGGTTATGTGTGCCCCCAGCCACTTCAACGCCATGCGATTGTCCGTTTAGCGCAGCTGAACCTATAGGCCTATTACTAAATTACGCAACCATCAAGGAGAATGCAGGGAATGGTGTTCCACGCGCCGCACGTGCTGGCGTCTGCAGCAGTAACTGTCCCAACGTTGAACTGTCCTAAAGAAAAGGCCTAAAACAAATGGCATCTTGCACGCGCGTTCGTCAGCGCTTTAGTTTGGTTATTTACTTCGAATCTTTTATACGGGAAGGCGTGCGCGTGTGGCCCGTAGAACACCAATCCCAGCATTCTCCTTCATGCTTGGGTAATATAGCAATAGGTCCATTGATTAATTATTCGGTTAAAATGGACGCCCAGTCCTAGTTATAACTTAGTCCGCAGGACATCTGTGCTTCATATGTCGCATGCAAATCTATACTCTTTGAATTGGATTCCATGCCTCATTCGAACCACGAATGTCCCGTAAACTTTGAACTTTGCACGTGTTCTCGCGCAAACGAAACCATAAATGAAGCCACGCGCCCGCGCCAGTAACGGAGTATACATCTTTCCATAAAAGCGTACGAGGGCGCGTTGATTGCTTTGTTTGTGTCATTTGCTTCCAAGGGCCGCTCGAGACACAGGTCTCGTGCACTGGCGCATTTGACGCTACTTGCAAGACAAACGCAAACACATCGAGGGGCTTCATGCCTCTGGCCACCGCGCAAGACACGTGCCACGGGAGGGTGCTCCGCCACCATTCGTTTCCAAGGAAGGGCCGCTTATTTCAGTGCTGCGCATCCATTTGCTTCCAAGGGTCTCTCGAGACACGGGCCTCGCGCTCTGGCGTGTTTTACGCTACTTGGAAAACAAACGCAAACACATCCAGGGGCTTTAGGCAGATGTAAATCCCCTTGATAAAGGCGTTTTATTTTTTGATCAAATACCGCCAATCATTGGTGTGGAAACACACCAGACACGTGCCACGAGCGGCCATTCGCTCCAAAGGGCCGCTCAATTCAGCGCTGCGCCGCCATTACCTTCCAAGTGGCCGCACCAGACACGGGCCTTGCGCACTGGCGCATTTGACGCTACTTGCAAGACAAACGTAAACAGATTGAGCGGCTTTAGTAGTGTGAACTTAGCATTAGCTAGAATAAACGGATGTCCACCTGCTTCGATCGTGATCACGATCATGAGTAGATTATGGGAGCGGCTTGCACCAGAAGCTGGCTCGAGAGGCACTCCGGCGCCTCGTCACTTCGTCGCAAAAATGCGTCCCAATTCGACACGCTCGCGCGTTTTTGTTTTGTTGCTTGTACGTTTCCGAACCACCCACCTTGCGCACGTTATTTGAGTGGTAAGTTTAGCGCACCACGCGCTTTAAATCCTTCGAATATTCACTTATACGGTTGTTTTCAATGACGTTCATCAAGTTTATTAGTCAAACTATACGTTTATTTGCAATAAATAAAAAGAGTGTCATTCTTCGGAAGCAGCAGGTTCGCTACCCGCACATACCTTCTGGAAGGAGTGGCTAAGTAACGTGAATGCTTTGGCCTGCCGGTTTTTTTTAATGCGAAAGCGTTAACTGTTTTATTGAGCAAACCGGCGTTATCAGCTTTTGAAGCGGCGCCAAACGGCACCTAAATTGCCCTGTCCTATGGAGCAAAGCCTGTAGTCTGTAACAGCGATTTGATGAATGCATTCCTATTGGCTGGCGCGCGCCATAGTTTTAACGAACGCCACCCCACAGAGAATCCCTCTCCATGACTCAGCGGCCCGGCCGCCGGTAAGAGGGAGAGGGTGGCCGAGCTCTGCAGAGCGGTCGGCCGCTCGAGCTCCATTTGGTTCCCGCTACCATCGCATAGCTTTTGTGAATGGCCTAAAGATTCCTAATGAGATTCTGCTCGCTATTTTCAGTTGCGAGGTCCCTTGTGCTGCAAAATAATTGTAGACGGAAACTGCGGTGCTTGATGTCGAAACTGATCATTTCAAGCAGAAGCGGATCATGTAAATCAGACATAACAAGTTGGCGTTTTCTACCAGTTACAATGTTCAGCACCACCTTGTATTCAGGCAGATGCTGAATCACCTCAGTCAGATGGTTGCGACGTGACGTGTACGGTGTGCAATGACGCACGCACTAGGCACACCTTAGTCAGCCAAGACCGTGGAGCCGCCGTGGAGTCGGGGAAGCGTGCTCGTCTCGCACCCCGGAGGCCCGGGTTCGATTCCCATCCCGACCGAAATGTACTAAAGTTTCTTTCCAAAGCCATTCATTTACTTGTTTATAGGAACCTTCGTGAAAATTGTGACGTCAATCTGAGCATTTCTAACGTGTTTTTACTCTTTGCGCCGTCGGCCATTTTTGGTACCATCGCTCTCGGTCATGCCGCGGACGCGACGCCGACGCCGGATTTTCTCGTAGTGGGGCGAATAATCTTTTCGCATTAAAAAGTCTTCTGACCAGGCCATCAGCCCGCTTTTTACAGCATTCAACGGTGTACAGGACTAGTGTAAGCATAAAAATCAATTATACATAAACTAATCAAATTGACATTAGCTAAGCATCGTAGTCACAATAATTAATATCAACGTCATCAAAAGTTTCAAATACAAATAATTCACATCGACATCATTGAGATAACATTCATTAACATAAAATGCCAGCGTTACTGTAAATTCTCCATTTCTGTTGCATTCAAACAGAAAATATATGTATATAAAGATACATGTACGCTGGTATATTTTTTTCAACATCAAATTATCAATAGACTTAATTAATATTGAAAAAAATATCAAAAGCACTATAAAAAGCACTTAGAAATCTGCTACCCACTCGCCTAACAAATTTTAAGTTTAGGTTACTGGGGCTAAAAAATACACTTTTATTATTTTCTTGAACATGCAGAATCTTCGACCTCGGCGTACTATTTCAACAATATTGAGGTGGTTATTTATAAGGTCAGATAATTGGTAATCAAGTTTAATCAAACTACCATCCAAATGATGAGTTGTATTGAGCGCCCTTCTGAACACCCGTCTTGAAAAAACAAATCTGCTATTGCTTGTTTTATTATAGATCAAAATGCACAAACACGCATACTAAAAGCGCAAGGCCATGGTGCATGGTTTGCGCTTGATTGCTTTGACCGGGGACAAAAAACGCGCTATAAGACGTTGAGCTTCGTGACATAGTGTTTTCTGACTCTGCTTGATTGGCCTCATTTACCTGTTATGTCGGCTGCGCTCTGACTTACAGCAAAATGAATTTAAACGTTTATGTCGTGCAAAAGCTCTTTCATTCACGAAATGCTGACAAGGCATGTCTTATATATGTTCTTTAACGTTTGATAACATTCTTCACTGATTGATTGACTATATTTTTAATTCTTGAATAGTTAAAACGATAGCTCCTGGCTTGCGAGCCTCTAACGAAATCGCTTTGCCAACCCTGCAGCGCGGAACAAAGCCAGTATCAAAGAACAAGTTTTGCCCAGCTAGGCACTCTCGATCGGGTCGATGAGCTAGCTGGGCTCCGGTTCTGTGCGAACTGGGCACTGCTAGCACCACTGGCACGTTTGCTGGCATTTGTGTCAGCGGGAGCACGCGCTGAGCGCTGAACGTGCGCGGGCGTGCAGCAGAAAGGAGGAAATTAAGAGCAGAGGAGGAAGATCACTGTCACGAGCTTGTTTTCTGGCCACATGGATGAGTGCCGCCATCTAGTGGTTGAACTAATGGCCTGTTCAAGATGGCCGCCGTGGGACCGCCGCCTTAAGCTCGCTAACGTCGGATTTTTTTTCTTTAAAGAAGCATTCCTGCGATGGTTTGACAACTATAAGGAATCGACAATTAATGGGATGGCTTCTAGAGCGATTTTTTCAGACGCTTTCGGTCAGCCCGAACATGGCAAACAAAAAGCATGAGGTCAATGGATTCGCCGCTACCGGTTGACAGCGGACTCATAAACGGCTTAAATTGAAAATGTGCTCCACCATATACTAGTCAATCTTCAATCAGTGTGTTAAATTAATCGATAGTCCAGAGTCTCACATTATATACTTCCCTATTCAGAACGATAAAACCACCAGAAGTTCTTGATTCTAAGATCAGCTCCTTGGGAGCGTTGAATGCCTTTCAAGGACAAGGTTGGATGAGCTTTTTTGCGGTTTATTTCTTAATTTAGGCTCCCACTATACAAAGTGTAGGTGTAATGAATATTATTATATGCGGATCAACAAGGAGTCCTAGAAGATGTGGGATATAACGAATATCGATCTAAATTATGTGTGACATCTAGTCCTTAGCCTCTGAATTTGAGTACACTCAGGCACACCGCAACTAGTCGCCTATGTGTTGAATTGAATTATTAGGGGATCTTTTCTCGTTTATCTTTTTGCTTTTGCCGGAGTTTTCATTTCGAAAAGTTCCTGTTCTACTATCAAAGTCGGTTAGATGTACTGCATCCCATACCTTCAACGCACAGTGAAGACAAGAAGCGAGCAACCTTTTTAATACGACTACCGCTGTATCCAGCTCGCATCGCAAAGTCGCGATTCAAATCAAAGAGTCATTGCCACATTCAAAAAGAAATGTCATTACATTATGCTAGATTATCCCCATCTCACTTCCAACAAAGGGCCTAAATCTGTCCGAGAGTCCTAATCCATTTCGTCGGTCTAAGCCTCTTACGCGAAGACGAGGTGGCCCGTTCCTGGTAGATAGGAGATTAGCCAAGTTGTGTCCTGCGTCCCGAGGCCACCACCGAGTCATCCTCGTAACAAGATTATATGGCCATGGTTCGTTAGCGCTGCGTCCAGAGCGTCAATAAAGGTTCATATAGATCAATATTAGAACTATATATATAATTCTATTAGTTTCTACGAACTCGTTAGGTATGCTGCTTGATGGAGATACTTGCTACAAAAGGAAGACGCACAATAGGCTAGACTACTTTAACATTCCTTTCTGTTGTACATTTATGTTGCAATATTTTGTACATTGCATAATTTTCAAATGTAACAATATTAAACTCGATTGATCTTGAGACATGACGACAGGTTTATACTTTCATACGAACGCAAAAATATTAAAGTATGCATGTCCTCTGCTCAATTTTTTTACATCTTTAAGACATTCTGGGCTGTCAACTGCTGCAATATGGGTTGCAATTTACGAGAGCATCATTCTCAATAGTACTATTCTACTTCTATGTTTTCGAAAACATATAGAGCTTCGAAGGAGATGGTACTTCTCCTTAGTATGATATTTATACCACATGATAATGTTGTGCAACCTATACGCCGTGTTAACATTCACGGGATGGCGACCGGCCCTCTAATTTAATATTTATATTTGTATGTTATTATTTCATTTTTGCGAAACCCTATTGAAGTTTCTAGAAAAACAAATACATCAGAAAACTTATTTGCTGGGACGTCCCAATTTCTCTGAATTTGTTTTGCGGGACGTTTTCTACCGGAACATCGTCATGAAAGTGCATTATCAACGATCGGCACGAGTGAACGTCATGAACGAAAGTTTTAAGTGAGCGACAGGCTGGAAGCGCTATAAAATGCAATTTATTTGGTGAAATTTAGCGGGAAAATTCACATCATGAAGACATCACGTAACGTCTACACCCATCCAGCTTCCCCGTTAACTCCAGCGGGGAAAGCACTGTACGAGGGGGGGGAGGGATGTGGTGGAGGGAAGGGGGATAAAGAGGAGGGAGTGCAGGGCAGTGGAGGGCAGAGGAAGAGGAAACGAGGGAGTGAAAGGATGGTTTGGGAGATGGTGGAAGAGGGAAGGGGGGATACAGAAAGGGGGAAGTTACACGATTTAATTTTGCCATTATATTTAGCAGGGATAGCATTCTAGGGGTGTGGAGGGAGGGATTGGAGAAGATAATGGGGAAATAGAAGGGAGTGGGAGAGAGGAGGTTAAAGGACTGGAGTAAACAAACATAAATATAAAATATAAAACTAGAAATATATATATATATATATATACATATATATAAGTGGGACTGAGTAGGTTGAGAACAATGTACCGGAAAAAATGTAATAAGTGAAATATATGTAGTTTGGAAGTTGCTATACAATGAAGTTTATTGTATATGTTACGACAGTTTTCAGCTGAGAGGCTCGGCTCCCTCAGGAAATGGCGCACATGTGTGCCATCACCTGACGAGGCCGAGCCTCTCGGCGAAACTTTCGTAACATATACTATAAACTTCCTATTATAGTACATCGGAAAATATTTATATTTTACTTATTACTCACATATATATATATACCAACTCATGTTTACAAACAAATCGGAGCGCCCGGAGCGCCCCTAGCGGACGCCACCGGCGCCGCGCATGCGCGGTGGGGGTGTGGGCAACAAGCTCGCCGTCGCCCATAAACAAACCATTGAAATGCGATGTTGTCGGCGTCGGTGTGTGTCCCCCTGCCCTTTATCGCTTTCGAATTGTTGATTCTACGTCTTCCTGGCAATGTCTGACTACATGAGCGGCGTCAGCGAAATTAACGAGGCTCGTTACACCGCAAAACTTCGCGTGAATAATCTGACATGCGGCGATTCATTCCGCGTGGACGCCGCAGAATGTACGCTAAAGCCTGACTCACATGATGAGATTTTGCTCGCAATTTTCAGTCGCGACGTCGCTCGGGCTGCAAAAGCATGAACCGTAGCTGAGATGGTCAACGTCGATACTGAAAATCGCAAGCAGAATCGGACGAAGCGAATCAGGCATAACAAGTCGGTGATGGCCGCTGGTAACAATAATCAACATCTCCTTGTATCTACTGTTTACGTGGAACCTGCTTACCAACCTTCAAACATAAGTCTTTTGAGGCCTGCACTTACTTCTTATCGCAAGTACCGGGCCAACATTTCGTCTACGGGCCGGTGTCGTCTAAAAGAGCAGACGACAAGCAGAAGCGTTTGAAAGAGCAGACGACAGTTCGAACGATCAGACGGCCGTTCGAACTTCAAGACGCACTGAACGTAGTCCGCAGGTGGGCCGTACAACTTGACGGTTTTCCGGCGTTCATGTTGGAGCAAAATAAATAAATCTGATGACCACAAGTATCCGTGAATTCAACCCAAAGTGCTTCCCGCCCAAGCAATTGTGGTCCGGCGGCGTCTGGTTTACCATTTTTACAGCACATATCCACGGTCTCGGACGAACCGAGAACATGAAAACTGATCTTCAAACCTTCCTCGACTCCTTTAGTAGAACCCCAGTCGCGGCGGTTTGACGAAAAGGCATGTTTTCGTCAGGTTCCTTTCAAAACAACGCAGGAATACACGCCTCAAATGGGGCCTTCCGCCCACAGCCCCAGACCGGAAGTGCGACCGACGCGCCACCACCGCGCCGTGACGTAACAGAGATGAGTTCGTGTATATACACATACCGAATGTGCCACAAAAAAAACACCTTCCACGGTTTTTGTTTTACTACAAAATAAATTAGAGCATTGCCGAACGCTCATTCTCCGCCCAATGGAAGCGCTAGAGGCCACACCAGATGCCAAAGTTTCAGCCCGATCCGATACCTCATTCAAACTTTATGTGATTCTCTGAAAATTTCAATCGGAAAGTGGAGGCCGTCTGAGTTTTCGCATACATGGGGCTCTATGCCACCAAAGATCGAAAACGGGCAAAAATAGGCTCCATTTTCCCATACAAATTTTCAGAAAATCACTTAGAACTTTTGAATAAGGCATCGGATAGGGCTGAAACTTAGGCATCTGGTTGTGACCTCTAGCGCTACCTTTGGAGCGGAAAATGAGCGTTCGACAATGCCTAGTTTATTTTTCGAAAAAAAAACGGAACATTTTCTGTGATACCCCGTATGTATATATATATATATATGAAATGACAATGACGCGTCCACTCAATAAGACAGAAAGCATTTTATGGAAGCCGGGCCGTGCGCGCGGAGAGTGACACTTGATGGTGAGGCACGCCACTGCCCCAGTGTGACCGTCTTCTTCGTCACAATATGTATATATTAAAATATATCAATTTATAACGATCATATTAAAAAATAAGTGTGTGTGGTCTGTATGGAACCCATTATGCATTTCTGGTCTTTGAATCGCAAAAATGGTAGAAAATAAACGAGGGAAAAGAAAGAGGGGTAAATTTGCACAGCACTCACTGTCAACTGAAGTGTATTTCTACGCGTAGCTAAAAATAAACCTAACGTAGCGGAAATGGAAAGAAAGAGAAAATAATCGAAATAATACCCGTCAAAGCATGCCTTCCAACATTTTGAAGAAATTTGCCGAATTTTTCCTAAATTCAACTTCGCCACTAACCAAGACCACTGACTGAATGCTCACACACGTGTCTGCTCCCTGAGTAGCAGTGAAAAGGACTTCGTAAATTTTTCTCGTTACTTTGCACCGGTAACGAGCCAGCATATTAATTTCAGTAAACAGCGACACACACATACGCATATCACCAACGCAAGGCAAGATAACCGGACGCTGCAGAACGAAGTGAAAGGGAGTGCTTTATGGCCCTAACATTGAATAACACCCCCTCCCCCCCCGGGGCGTCTGTTCAATGTCGATTTCACCGCAAGACAGAGGTATTAGGCACACAACCACCAGTCACGCACCAACATACAGGGTCCGGCGATTGATCCGCCACCCATCGACGGAGAACCCTGCGCAATTAACAGCGGCACATGGCGGGGACAGCTTCAATGGAGCTGAGAACATTGCAGGTGTGTCAAACCATTAAGCCACCTGCCTGATCCTGTTAGCAGAAGGTATGTGCAAACGGCAGAACAACCGGCCTTGTAGGAAGTATTCCCCTTCTCTCGAACTTGATAGTCCTCTAAAGGCTTTCAGAAGGGCCTCCGCAACACCCACAACCAAACACAACATGAAGTCTGCAGATGACAACCTGCTCACCTGAGATATAAAAAAATTTCCCCGCAATTGTGGTGGAACATATTTCAACCGGGAGGTTCGTTGAGAAGTCATAGTGATAGCCCTCTGCACCAGTTTGAAGTCGAACGGAATTATATCTGAGCAGACCCTTTTTGGACCGGGGTTCATATGACCAACATACATGTGAGGGCTCATTGTGAAGAGACAAGTCCAGAAATTGCAGAAAGTCTTCACTGGGTCTCAGGCTTACAGGAAGCCTGAATAAAGTTTAGTAAACGGGTTGACCATTTCCGAAAACACCAACTTTTCTTGGTCCAAATTCTGTCTAGATTTTATTACAATATTGTAATCCGCTATATACCCTACACATTTTAGAATGCGCTCGTTCTTTCTCTCGGCAATGGCTCTATCACACTTCCTCAAATAAAGATCACTCAGACAGAGCTTCAGAGTTACGAACCACAAAGCGATCTTCCAACCTTAGAGACGACGTGTAGTGCTGAAGAGAAGAGGCACAAATGTATTTTCAGGAATCCTTCTATCTAGCAATGGCTCTCAAAGGCATCAACTCCTTCTGCATCTTCACTGCGAAAAAAACGACCTCCAGACTAAGACCGTGGACACACGTTTGCTGAGTTTTTCTAGTCCAAGTTAGTCAGAGTTGAATAGCAGGAGTCTGAACCTTTTCCAACTCTACAGCCGACACGGACATGTAATTCTTTAATACCGCTTGTTTGGCTCTTTCATGAAAAAGGTAGTGATCTATGTATTACCCTGGCTTCTCGTAGGTGACGAGTGAATACATCATTATGATCTTGGTATCTAAGATATATCGGTATTAGCCCCGAGAGCGAACACAAGCGTCGCTGCGGGCGCCGCGCCCTGATTGGGTGAGGTGTACCGTGACGTCAGGGGAAGGACTCCGCTTCGCGATCTCCGCATCCGGATCGCTTCCCTGCACCGGTTTCCTGGTATGGCGTTGTGTGCCGCAAGCTCTTCAAGGAGCGGGACCTCGTTTACCCGGTGTAGAAGACGCTGGGTTAGGCCGATATTGACGTGCTTCCGTACATTTTATAAGCCTGCTTGTCACTTTTACCTTTATAATTGGGTTACGAATTCCGAAAGCTATAGGCGGGGGCACTTTCGCCCTGTTGGTCCACGCGGCACAAGGCAATCGTGCGAGGGTGCGATGGGCGATCCACCGCGAAGACAAGAAAGAAAAGAGATGCGCGAGGAATGGCGCGGTCTTTGAAAAAGGGCTCGAGAAGAGCGCGAGCAGAGCTCGGACTCGGAAGGCGAAGCTGCGAACAGCTGTTCGGACCTCCGTCGACGTGACCAGGCGTCAGAGGCCCGACTCTGTCCCCGCCTCCTCTCGTGGTCAAGGCGCCGGCCTGCCTGAGGCCGACTGGACTGCGTGAGGCGCTGAAGACCACTGCAGCGACCGGGTTCACCAACATCTCCGGGAACCAGACGCTCCAGGCTACCAACAACTGCCGCCGAGCCCATCAACGACGAGCCCTCCACCCTCCTTCTTCGGCACTACCCATCTATGTGACCAGGGAAAAAAACTGTGAGAGAGACAACTCGTACAATGACATTCTGTAAATAGCCGCGGTGTAAATATTTGTTTTTTCTTTCTTCTGATGTTTATATCGCAATAGTGAAATATTCCCTAACGCATCCTGTGTCTTCCGTACTTCTATTAACAACCTAAACACACGAACCACTTACCATCACAATTGGCGTCCGCGACAGGACGGAAGACACATTGGATCGTTCGGAAATAATCATTAAGCTATGGATCTCAAAGAAATTATAGAGCTAGGCAAGCAGCTAGGCCTACAAGGTGTGGAACTTAAAGAATGGGCGGAAGAGAAAGTTACTTACGAACGCGAAGAGAAGGCGCGTGAGAGGGAGGAAAGGGCTGCGGATAGAGTAGCAAACCGAGAGAAGGCTGAAGTGGAAGAACGAACATTACAGTTACGCATAAGGCTAGCTGAGGCGGGAGCGACAACTACTGCCGAGATCCCAACAGAGGGCAGCAATAACGGGAGAACAAACTCCAGTCACCTCTGTCCCCGGAAATTTATTCCTCCGTACGATGAAAGGCGAGACGATTTAGACGCCTACTTGAAGCGTTTTGAATGCATTGCTAAGGGGGAAGACTGGCCAGAACCTAAATGGGCTACCGCTTTAAGCATGTGCCTGACGGGCGAGGCGTTGAAAGTCTACGGCAGACTATCGCCTCGGGATTCTATGAGTTATGAAGCGACCAAACGAGCTCTCCTGGATAGATTCCGATTTACAACTGAGGGGTATCGAGAGAAATTCAGGAAATCGAAACCCGAAGAAGGGGAGACAGCCAGCCAGTACACTGCCCGGCTTCAAGGATACTTCGATAGGTGGATGGAGGTGGGGGAGACACCTTCAACATACGAAGCGCTGAGAGATAAGATCCTGGCAGAACAGTTCCTATCTCAGTGCCACACAAAACTTACCATCTTTTTGAAAGAGAGAAACTGCCAGACGCTAGCATCAATGGTTGAGGCCGCCGATCGATTTCTAGAGGCGCAACAACAAAAGAACCTCTCCTCTTTTAGAGACGACGCAAGAGCCACGTCAACCCATAAAGCTAACCTCGATGCGCCGGCGTTTGCGAAACCTAAATGTTTCTTGTGTGGCAAGCTCGGTCACAAAGCACGAGAGTGCCGAAGTAGTTTCAGGCAAAAGATTCCATCCTGTTCGTTTTGCCAAAGAGAAGGGCATGATGTAAAAGACTGCCCCAAGAAACCAAGAAATCCGCGAATCCTGTGTATGGTGGAGCCAGAGGCAGTAGAAAGTACACAAACTCCACTTGGAAACTTTATAGAGGGATCAGGTCTTGTATCCACAAACGATTGTGAGGCAGGGCTAGTTAACGTGGTTCACGAGAACGACGAGGTATTCGACGTATATAACATGCCCGTCTTACGGGGGTTGCTTAATGAGCAATCAGTCAGCGTGCTACGTGACACGGGTAGCAATACAGTGATAGTTCGACGCGGCTTGGTGAAAGATTCTTGTCTTACGGGAAAGACAGGAAAGGTTTTTCTCGTAGATGGCACATCCTTGCAGCTGCCGGAGGCAAAAATAATGCTGCGTTCTCCATACTTTGTTGGAGAATTGATCGTGAAGTGTATGGACACACCTCTCTATGATGTGATTGTAGGGAACATTCTGGGTGCACGAGGAGTCGATGAGCCGGACTTCGAATGGAAAAACAAAATGGTCCAGCAGGCCTCACAAGAACCTGAAAAGGAAGATGCCTCGGTAGACACTGCAGCAACGACTGACGTGTCAGCTGCAAACAAACTGAAGTCCTCGAACAAAAAGGCACATCTAAGGAAATGGAAAGGCAGGAGGTCACCACCGAAGTCCTAAAGGAATATCAACGATGCGATCGCACGTTGGAGAATTGTCGGAACAAAATCGGAGAGATACACCACGCCAAGGATGGATCGACATACAGCTTTTATTTCTCGAAGGGAGTGCTATGTCGACGTTATGAACAGAAAGGAGGTAAGGTGTTTAAGCAAGTAGTCGTTCCAGCCGCCCTGAGAACGTACGTCATGGAGGTAGCACACGACAGCGTAATGGCTGGCCACCAGGGAATGAAACGTACCACTGACAGGGTACTAGAGGCCTTCTATTGGCCAGGAGTGCAGGCCGACATTAAAAGATATGTGAAATCATGTGATGCATGTCAGAGGGCCACTCCTAAGGGGACGGTCAAGAGGGCACCTCTCGGCCGAATGCCAATCATTAATACTCCATTTGAAAGGGTGGCTATCGACCTGATAGGTCCGCTTCCTACGAGCTCCGAAAATAAGAACCGCTACATTCTAACGATGGTAGATTTCGCGACGAGATACCCTGATGCGGTAGCGCTACCATCCTGTGACTCTCACACAGTAGCGGAAGGCCTATTGGAGATCTTTTCGCGCGTGGGCCTCCCCAGACAGATTTTGTCTGATCGTGGGACAAGCTTCACATCGGGGCTCATGCAGGAGCTCACTCGAATGATGTCCGTCCAACAGCTGCTGACGACTCCGTACCACCCCATTTGTAACGGTTTAGTGGAGAGGTACAACGGTACTTTGAAGCAGATGTTGTGCAAGATGTGCCAGGAGAAGCCTCGATCATGGGATAAGTATCTCGCCCCGCTCTTGTTCGCCTATCGAGAAGTCCCCAAGCGAGCCTAGGTTTCTCTCCATTTGAATTGATCTATGGGAGGCATGTTCGGGGACCGTTGACGATACTAAAAGAAATCTGGACAGATGAGGAGTTAGGACAAGATCTAAAAACAACATACTCGTATGTTTTGGACCTGCGGGATCGCCTTGAAGAAACCACGGAACTGGCACATCAGAGCTTGGCAGCCGCCAGCAAGCACCAGAAGAAGATGTACGACAAAAAGGCGGGAAGACGACTTTTAAAAGTAGGAGATAGTGCACTGCTGTTGGTACCGGCCAAGAAGAACAAGCTGCTCGTGCACTGGAAGGGTCCCTACAAAGTAGTAGGAAAAATAAATGAAGTCGACTACGTCATAGATTTAGGGCATACTACGAAGGTATTTCATATTAATATGTTAAAAAAGTATGAGGAGCGAGAGAGGGATACCGAGGTTGAGAATCAGGCGTGCTCAATAATAGCTATCGAGGAGGGGGAAGCGGAGCAGGGCATACCGTGTATGGACATCAGGCCTTCCCAGGGAATCGATGATGTGGTGGTGGCCGAAGACCTCAGCGAGAGAAAGAAAATGGACGTCAAGAGCGTTCTACAAAAATTTGAAGAGATATTTACCGAGGTGCCTGGACGAACAGAACTGTTGGAGTGCAAGCTTGAGTTGACGACAAGCGATCCTATCCAGACTCCACAATACCCAATCCCCTTCGCGACGAGGGAGACGATAGAGGAGGAAGTGGCACAAATGTTGGCGCTACAGGTGATTGAGCAATCAACGTCACCATATCGTTCTCCTCTGGTCCTAGTGAAGAAGCCAGATAAGTCACATCGCGTCTGCATTGACTTCCGACGTCTAAACGACGTACTCATTCCTGATGCCGAGCCCATTCCGCGGATAGAGGACGTGTTCGCGGAAGTTGGAAAAAGAAATATTTCTCGAAGCTAGACTTGTCAAAAGGGTACTGGCAGATTCCCCTTACCAGCGACTCTAAAGAAAAAACAGCATTTTCTACCGAAAGCGGTTTGTATCACTTCAAATACATGCCTTTTGGGATTAAGACTGCATCTGCCGTCTTTACGCGACTAATGAGGAAGGTTCTCACAGGTATCAAAGGGGTACAACATTACATCGACGATATTCTAATCGCCACTGAGACTTGGGATGAACATCTCAAAGTGCTCGAACAAGTTCTTCGGCGAATTAGCGAAGCAGGACTGACTGTTAAACCGACCAAATGCCAACTGGGAATGAGAGAAATTACGTTTCTAGGTCACAAATTGGGGCATGGGGAGCTAGCTCCGCTACCGGAGACCCTACAAAACATAGTAGGCTCTAAGCGACCTGCAACAAAGAAACAGGTGAGATCCTTTTTAGGACTGACGGGCTATTATCGGCAGTTTGTTCCGAATTATGCGGAGAAAGCTCTTCCTTTAGTTGAGCTCACGAAGAAAAGGGAACCCAACAAGGTGCGTTGGACTAGTAGGCACGAAGAAGCTTTTCGAGAGTTGCAGCGAGCTCTCTCAGTAGGACCGATTCTCCGGGCGCCAGACTTGACGAAAGTGTTTGTGCTTAGGACAGACGCGTCAGATAGCTGTCTTGGTGCGGTGTTGATGCAGGAGTACGCGTCGTACCTACATCCAGTGGCGTATGCCAGTAGGGGCTTGATGCCCCGCGAGAAAAATTACCCTACTATTGAGAGAGAGGCCCTAGCGTTAGTTTGGGCAATCCAAAAGTTTCACGTTTACCTATACGGACGAGAATTTATAGTCCAAACGGATCATCAGCCGCTGGAACATCTACATAAGATGAAAACAGCAAACAGTAGAATTACGAGATGGAGTTTGCTTCTACAAGAATATCAATTCCGGGTACACTATATAAAGGGAGTAGAGAATGTAGGGGCTGATTATTTGAGCCGGGTGTGACATTAGCTGAGGAACCTTACGGGGCACGTGGTTGATAATATTTGTATGGTGCGTGTGTTTGAATGAGGGTGTGACATTGTAATTAGGACAGCAAACAAAGTTTTGTTCGACCTGCGGCGGAACGTGTAAATGGAACTTCGGGATCTACCCATGTGAAGTGTTTTGTTTGTTTTTTTGTCCTGCAAACGAAGACAAAGGCAAAGAAAAAAAAAACTTTGGTGGGGGGTCATTGTGATGGGTGATCCACCACGAAGACAAGAAAGAAAAGAGATGCGCGAGGAATGGCGCGGTTTTTGAAAAAGGGCTCGAGAAGAGCGCGAGCACAGCTCGGACTCGGAAGGCGAAGCTGCGAACAGCTGTTCGGACCTCCGTCGACGTGACCAGGCGTCTGAGGCCCGACTCTGTCCCCGCCTCCTCTCGTGGTCAAGGCGCCGGCCTGCCTGAGGCCGACTGGACTACGTGAGGCGCTGAAGACCACTGCAGCGACCGGGTTCACCAACATCTCCGGGAACCAGACGCTCCAGGCTACCAACAACTGCCGCCGAGCCCATCAACGACGAGCCCTCCACCCTCCTTCTTCGGCACTACCCATCCATGTGACCAGGGAAAAAAACTGTGAGAGAGACAACTCGTACAATGACATTTTTGGACTAAAACCCGACTGGGGAGACAAAGGACGATTATACACAACACAAAGTTCTGCAAACGACAGCTGAAATTTATTATACATAATGTCGTGGTTTTATAGGTACAGGTGCCCTTGATCACCAGAAGGAATGAAAAAAAGGGGAGGGGGTGAACTTTCTTTTTTGGTCCTGTGTACTTCTTGTCCTTGTTTATTTTGCGCTATTTTAATTGTTTAACTACGATGAACTAACTAGCTCAACAACGTGCTCTCTACTGAACTTCTCTTTTTTCCCGAACACACAAGAGAGAGGGAGGATCATGGACTAATCAGCCACACCGGTACGGTTCTAACTCATAAACAAAAGGGGAGGGGGAAGATCATCTCTAACCACCCCGGTGGAGGTCATGACAACATCACAAAAGAAAGCGTCTGCAGGGTGGTGATCCATTAGGGGGAAAGATCGCAACATAAAGTTGCTCCGATCTTTGTGTGATCTGTGATGTTATCAGACTCACCGGGAGGTGGGTAAAGAGATCTTCCCCTCCCCCTTTACGTTCTGGAGTTAGAACTGTACTGCGGTGTGATTATTGGTCCATGTCCTCCTCTCTCTTGTGTGCTCGGGAAAAGACGTTCACCCTCTCCCCTTTTTTCATTCCTTCTGGTTTTCATGCGGCACCTGTACCCTATAAGTCCGTCAATATTATGTATAATACCCGCAGCCAAAATGTTTGAGACTTTGTGTTGTGTTGTCATTTTTCTCCCCAGTCTCGGGGTTTTGTCCAAAATGTTAAACCATCACCAGCTTGTTTGCGCCCTTACTTTTTGTTCAGCACAACGATCATTGTGTAAACAGGCCGCGGTGCAAATATTTGCTTTTTCATTTCTTCTGATGTTTATATCGCAATAGTGAAATATTCCCTAACGCATCCCGTGTCTTCCGTACTTCTATTAAAAACGTAAACACACGAACCACGTACAAGGGGTAGGTGAAGCGGCGGCGTTAGTGTTTCAGACGCTAGAGTTCGGTCCCTTTGCAGACATCTCAAATGGCATTTACATCAAAGGCATTTGGGCAATCGGCAAATTAGCTCGCGACCCCGACTCTGCGCGTGCCACTCTGCAGGCGCTGGTTCGCGGAGCTTTTAAAGGCCCTGGGTCTGAAGGGCCTTTGGAGTGCTTGTGGAACAGGATTGTTTTACGTAAATACAGCTTCTTCGTGAATTAATTATATAGTTCCTACACGTATGAAGACATCTTTTATTTTTTAGTCGATGCACAATTACTGGAAATTAGTTTCTATGGTAGCAGAAAAAACGGCCGAATTGCCCCAGTTGCTTGTATGAGACGCATTGAACTGCTGCCAAACATCTGCACAGCGATACTACTGTAATTTGGAATGTTTCTACTTTTACCTGACATTCTTTCTTCATTCCAGCTTTGTGTATTCGGATAATACATCGTTTAGTTTGAATTCATTTCTTGTTAGAGGAGACACTGCTGCAGGTCCCTAAAAGCTTCCTCACCCTCCAAACTCCCTATCAGCTAGACTCTCTGACAATAGAGGAAAACAGGAGGAACAGCAAGAATTCAAACGGCTGTCCAGTGATAGATGCTGCACTAGTACCGTATTTTCCGGGCTATAGCCCGCACCCGATGTACAGTCCGCAGCGGCCAGTTTAGGCTGAAAAGAAAAGTTTTAGCTTCGATAGCCCACACCCGTTGCATGGTCTGTACGCCGTGGATGATCCGCAGTTGGCGCTTTGTCGACAGGAAAATCTCGTACAGGGCACACCTTGACAGGCGTCTGCTTTCTTAGCTCACAAGGAAGCTTGTATTATATACAAATAATCATTAACCTACTTTTTCATTCACAAATTCCGTCACGTCTCGTCACAATGAACGATCTTGAAAAACCAAAATTCCTGTATAATCCGCACGCGTAGATAGCCCGCACAGCCAGAAATTTCAACTTTTAATCTTGTATAGTCCGCGGACTATAGCTCGGAAAATACGGTAGCAGAAAATGTAGAACCTGTGAAGGGTGACAGTTCGCGTGAAAAAGGCTTCTGGCATTTCATCATCAGGACAAAATCATTTAAATAAAATCTAAATTTTAGAGCAATAGGGGACTAGTAACGGTCTAGAATTTCTGGCTTACGTTTGTTGTACAGTACTTTAGGGATGATATAAACAAGTCCTCAGATAACACTAGTGTAGTCCACTGAAATACCATCCGAATCCAGCAAGGTCAAATGCGAGCAATTTATATAAAAAAATGTTCCTTCTTTCTTTACTTTGCCCCTGTAATGGGCTGTCTCACTTGTGATTCTCCCTCCATGGTCCAGATTATATTTAACAGGTTGCTCGAGCAGCATGAAGCTTTTCTGCTTCGGTGTTTTTGTTTAAAACAGATAAAAAAAACGAAACCTGCCAACCTTTCAATAAATTAGTTGGCATAACCTGCCAACTCATTCAGACCACCAGCAGCATATATTGTGTGAGATGTAAATTTAATGTGATGCTCCTGCATATGTGGCCATATTTGTTTATTTTGATATACCACCTGCGAGTTCATGCGTTGCCTGAAATGTGGGTTGAAGTTTCGCCTGCAGCTACAGGTCATACCTCAATAAAGCCATATATAAAAATTTGCACTTCTACGGAAAAGCACGCCCAAGAAAAGTTAAATAAAAACGACCACGCCGACAGCTGACGTCGTCACTGCCTCCACAGGGCGTGCAGAGCTTGGAGGAGGGGGGAGGGGGGGGAATTCGGTCTTCGCCGTGACGTCACCCCGGATCACCGTAAGGGGCCGCCACGCAAACTTCTCGGGGCTAATAAGTGCGCGAACGCAATCGGCTTCTAAACTCTTCTTTTATACACCGGTACGGAGTAACAATAGCTATGACGCTTGAAATTATTAACCTTTCTCGTTTAGCCAAAGTGCACTAAGTCTTCTAAAATGCCCATTTCCAATTTATTACAAGCGAGATCAGCGCGGATCACAAACTCGGTGCACGAGGCAGTTTTCAAAGCCTCGGGAAATGAAAGAAACTCAATGATCCCTTATGTGATTGATGACCCGACGCCAGAATTCCTGCGAGGCGTGAAATTGCTCTCCTTCAAGTTAAAGCCTTCGCCCATTTTATGTTTAATGAGAAAGTTATTTTGTTTTTTGTGTACTACGAGAGAAGTTTTGCTTTGTAATTTCTGGCTGGATCTGCAGTATAGTTAGCTTTATAGCAAATATAATATATTAAAATAACGAAGAAAGTTTCTGAATACTTTTCGGATTTTGACTTGTAATATTATATATTTAGACTGTATGTGTTCAATATATCTAACATTAAGAAATATAATCAAATATATGATTCTTACGCACGATCACAGCTAGTTTGGCTGAAACAAGATGTCTGTCAGACATCGCCAAACTAGGAAAAATAAATATCTAAGCCGGCACTACACGTTTTTAAGTTAATTATTGAACACACTTTAATGTGAATAGCATAATGATGCTAAACACTAACGGAAACTTTATGTATCTGTAAAACATGGCAAAGGAGAAGGAGTCTCTACAATCACTAATAATAAATATTTTCTCACGAACAGAAGGTCTGTCAGTTATAACTAGGGCTCCGTGTTTTCGAAGTTTATTTTTTTGTGAAATTTGGAGGGTGTTTTTCGGAGTTTATTTTTTAGCAAAAATTCTGTGTTCATTGGAGTTTATTTTCCATAAATCCCAAATTCTCCGAAATTCGGAGATTACTTTCGCAGTGTTTTCTATTAAAAAATAATAAATAATAACCGGATGCAAACGATATGTCCAGATACAAAATAAAACGCGCTTGTATCAATTAAGATTTCTTGAGTTGAATTTGGCGTTAGTGTAATTGGCAATACTAATTTGTCCCACGACTAAAGTCGCACACAAGCGTGGTTTCGATAAACGTCGATACCTTAAAATCAATAAACTGCCGGAGGTACTCTGCAAAGAAGCTCGTAGTCATCCCATCAATCTATCCGGCGGCCGCGCGAGTGGAGTGGTCAAGGATGTAATAGAGAAGTTTCAACTGCCCCTCTTCCTATTTTATACAATATCTATGGTCCATAGCTTTCACTGTTACCCCCAGAAACATACCCTCTCCTTTCTCGAAATCCCGAATCCCATTGCCCAAATTGGAAACCAAAAGACTGGCTTTTGTCGTGACACGAATGGTACGATGACCTGTTTCCCTGAACCAACCTTGACGAGACAAGCCGTAAGACTTCCTTTTGACAACGGTCCGAGGCTTGAAAGATATTTATGGGGTTATTTTCCGGCTTGGGGCCAACACATCCATCGTGCCATTACATCCATCGAGCAAATACGTCCAATTCCGTGCCCTTACATCCATCGTGCCCGTGCATCCATAGTGCCAGCATACCCATCGTGCCTTTACATCCACTTTTGGCCAGTTCATCCAACGTGCCATTACATCCATCATGCCGTTACATCCATCGTGTCATTACGTCCACCGCGCACATCACATCCATCGAGCAACCTCGTCCAAAAGCGTGTCATTACATCCATCGTGCCGTTACATCCATCGTCTCATCAGATTCATCGAGCAGCTTCGTCCAAAAACGTGCCATTCCATCCACCAATCACGCAGGCTTATTTCTTCGTTTAACTATGCTGTATAATAGTTCACATTATTTTGAAGAGTTATACGCTATATTGAATGTACAAAAGCGAGTAAAAGGACCCTTTGTGCGTCATGCACTTTCTGCGGCCCTCCGCGTCTCCAAAGTCGAACGCGCAGCGTCGGCTCGTTGTTTGTTGTTTCCACAGTGATCAAATTTTAGTTACTGCTTTTTTCTCCCTCAAAATTAACTAAATATAAACTTTAGTTATAGAATTAGGACGGTACAGAGAATCACACCTTTTATTTCGCTTTGAGAAAAAAATCTGAATGTCTTATAGAATTTAATTGTGATATACTAACGTTCTGGGGCTTACCGTTTGTTCCCTGTGGGTCCCGAACCAGTGCGGAGATCAAGTCGTCTGCTTTTGCGCAGAGGTTGTGGTGACGTCAGAAAGACGCCGAGCTCTGATTGGCTCTGAATGAAGGATAGTGGGTAGACCTCAAAGCAAGCTGCCTTGAGGTCTACCCACTATCCTTCATTCAGAACCAATCAGAGCTCGGCGCTTCTGACGTCACCACAACCCCTGCAAAGAAGCAGACGAATCTGCTCTCCACATAAGAATATGAATAACCCAAGAAGCCCAATGGCGGCCATCTTGGATTCTATGGATGCGCTAGCACGATGGATGTAATGGCACGCTAGGCGTCGTGACAGGAAGGATGAGCAATTACGTCCATCGAGCAACTACATCCAACGAGCAACTACATCCATCGAGCAGCTACATCCATACACATGTCAACACATCCAACGAGCTAGTATATCCACCGTGCCATTACATCCATCGATGGATGTAATGGCTCGGTGGATGTGCTGGCTCGATGGATGTGTTAACACGTAATCTTATTTTCCCAGGACCATTGATCCTGCGCTGCTCCAAATTCAAAAAATAAAAAAATACTTTTTCATTTTTGCTGGTTGGGTGGGGGTGGGGGGGCTTCGGCACATAACAATTCAGAGTTTATCGGATAAATCCGAATTGACCAAAAAATTAAACCGGCGTGTGTTTTTCGGTGTTGTTCGGATTTATCCGAAAACACGGAGCCCTTCTTATAATTAAAATTTTCGATATAATTTTCCAGCCATACGATTGTGGGAAGCCGTCTATAACACTTGATTTGCAGACACAATGTTAGCGCTGCATTCTAGAAAAAATTATGGTACTCAGATGCCTAAACATATATTATACTGTTTTGTTCTCTCTAGCCCGAGACTGAGGCAGGAAAAGAGGAAAGTTTCAAAGTAGAAGAAAATGAACAGTCGAGGACACGTGTGCTATCTAAGCGAAGGTTCGGTCAATTGTCCTCTTGGGAAGGGGAGCTAGGGCTTGCGGCCTGAATATCCATCGAGACGGAAGATCCAACGAGTCGAAAGATCCAATTGGTCACGTGACAGGCGAGACGGAATATCCATCGAGACGAAATGTCCAATTGAGACGGAATGTCCAACGAGTTCAAATGTCCAACGAGACGAAAGATCCAACCAAGCCTGAATGTCCACCGTGACTGAATATCCATCGAGATGGAAGATCCAACCAGGCCTGAATGTCCACTGCGACTGAATATCCAACGAGACGGAATATCCAACCAGGTCTGAATGTCCACTGAGGCTGGATATCCAATGTGTCATGTCTATTTAATTCCTGTAATTTATTGAGCATACTGCTCCCAAATAAATAATGATGAGCTAGGACCTTTTTTTTTCATTGCACGTTTTTGTATTTTATGTGAAAGGGCTTGCTGAAATGCTTCAAATTATATTTAACAATGTAAAGAACACATAAGATGCGTGATCTCCAAAGACAAAATAAAGAAAAAGTTTTTTTTTTCCTTTTTGTTAGACTTCGAAGGAATGGAATACGCTGCCTAGGGAAATTGTTTGGGCCACAAATGCGGAAAAGCTTTTTCTTAATATTTGTCCGCCCTCTGCGATAATGCCTAATACTGGCGCCGCAGGCTCAAAATAGATAAATAATAAAGATTAAAAATCAAAAGCAACCAAAGTCAACAACGTAGCTTAGCAGTCAAATGCACCCCAAAAAAATATTTTAATAAAGAAAAAAAAAAAAAACCTCCGCAGACAGAAACTAAAGGGATGCGAGAAACAAAGAGTCTTCAACGCAGCGAAGCTTCGTGAACTTCCTAAACAGGGTTCAACACGCAGTCTAGAAAAGAAAAAGCGACTGATCGCTTCGAAACCAAAAGGTAGGCGTACAGCAAAGAGGTCTTCGAAACTTTATCTTCTACACATACACGTCCCATGTCACCCCCTTTCCGGTTTTCGACCAAAGTTCTTTTGTATTCTAGTGACCTCAAATCACTTGCCAGGTTAGAAAGGTTCAATATTTCTAAAACTCAAGACGGAAGCTACAAAGAGGGGACAAACACAAGGCGTCTCGTCTTGTGTTTGTTTCCTCTTTGTAGCCTCCATCTTGGGTTTTAGAAATGTTTAACTTTAACCAGCTTGCCTGCCCTATTACGTTATCTTAGGAAGGTTCACCCTTGTTCTTGGTTCGATATAACAATGGTACAACACCACCTGAAAGGGTTCAAACCATAGAGTGCAGACAAACGAAACCATCCACTTACAAACAATGCCCGTTCCGGGTCGACATTCCACAAGGCTATATAAAGGACTGCAATTTCGCCACCTCCCTCTGTCAGAACCCTGAGCTTCGTCTTCTCCAAATCGCTGAAACGCAAATACGGTGAGTGTTGTTTTTATCGGTCGATTATTTATGTGCATGTGCTGCGACACCGAAGTACTGTAATTGCATCTAAAATATTGTAGTTATTACGCCTATGTGCGTAATATGTACAAATAATCACTGTTAGCCATTTATGCAGAGAAGTAAGGTCTTGGAATTTGAAAATTTCAAGGCACATGAGAGGCTCAAGTTTCTCAAGTGCAATTCGAAGTTTCAAGTGCAACTCGTCTGATTGTATGTGTCGCGTTTTGATTACAGGTTGCAGCGTACTCGCTGAGCCAACAAGATGAATTCTGGGCACCTGGGTGTCCCAACGTTCGTGCCTTCTCACAAGCGCTCAAGCAAGCCAGTCATACAGTACAAAAGCCGTCGCTGGCCCAACGCGGTTCTTGAATTTTCTTTCAAGAGTGCCAATCCAAAAAATCCTAGCATCGAGTACTATCGATGCATTAAATGCTTTCATCTGAGCAAGCGCACGGTGACCGGGGAAAAATGCCCAGTAGCTCACCTCACGCTTAACAACGGAGTTATGGTGTCCGATCCTGATAATCCCATGACTCCGCACAGCTGCAGCCCAGACAAGGACTCCGATGCGACGGAAGTGCTTGCAAAGCGATTCATGTACGAAGTCTGTACGGATGTACGCACCAGCCGCAAGAGACCCCGTGAGGCATTCGACGAAGCGGTGACGTCCGTCCAGGAAAGGTTTCGTGAGTACGGAGATGAAGTCCAGGAGGGCATACAAGCCAGCATGAACAGTGCATATGGATTCACGTCCAAGAGACGAGCCCTCTCACGCAATCGCCATCACAACAGACTAAGGGGCAACGCATTGGACGATATTCTCCCGGAGCTTCGCGTCACCAACGACTCCAAAGAGTTCTTGCAACTGGAAGTCAAGACGGAAGGGAGACGGCTGCTTCTTTTTTATGCTGAAAAAGACCTGGAAGTGCTTCTCAATATCGAATTCATTCTGGGGGACGGCAATTTTAAATATAACCCCAGTGAATTTCACAGTCCAGGGCAATTTTACACTCTACATGCCATTGTTAAAGGAGAAGCGCATCCCATCGTT
This sequence comes from Ixodes ricinus, assembly GCA_037355805.1. Taxonomy (NCBI): domain Eukaryota; kingdom Metazoa; phylum Arthropoda; class Arachnida; order Ixodida; family Ixodidae; genus Ixodes; species Ixodes ricinus. The sequence goes on from JAZHYW010050923.1 coordinate 37,840, forward strand.
TATGCTCTGATGCAGTCATGTGACGTTCAGGCCTACGAGGTTGTTTTCGGCACCTTAAAGACTTCACTGGAGACCAAGTTCGGGGGAGTCGGTGGCCTCTCAACCTCCACCACGTGGCACTTCGATTACGAGTCCGCCGCTATCCAGGCTGTGATGAACGTCTTCAAGACCACCGCCGGATTTCCGAAGGTAAGAAAATTTCTGAAGTATTGTTTTAGTGCAAGTCAACGACTTAAGTATGGCGTTTTAATCTATGAAAGATAAATGAAGCTAAGATTCAGTTACGCGCCTGTTGCAACTGTGACCACACATATATGGGCTCCAATAGATGTTTTCGCTCGTTTTACTCCCAGGTACGTGGCTGCGCATTTCACTTTGCGAAAGCCATTAATACCAAGCGCGACGAACTGGGGCTCAGGGCTCTTTGCCGTGATGACCCTGAAGTGAACAAATGGTTCGCCAGAATTCGTCACCTGCCTTTCGTTCCGGACCACTGCCGCCTGCTGTTTTCAAGTGACCTTCTTGCAGCGAAACCAAATCAACCCCAGCTGAATGCCGCTCGCCTGGATCAGTTCGTCCGGTACTTCAGGAACTTCTGGCTATCCCATAGCATTCTCAGAGAGATTTGGGGACAGTTTGGAAACCGGGGTCCAAGGACGACGAACGTAGTTGAGGGGTGGCACAACGGCCTGCATAGTCGCCTTTCAAGTCGTCATCCCGACCTGACTGAATTTATTCAGTTCCTTCAGGTTGCTCAGCATGCCGCACAGAATCGAATTCAAGCTCTTCTGCTTGACCCCTCGCTGTGGCAAGACCTACATCAAGCTCCGTCTCGGCGAGAAACGAGAGGCTCCACGCAGAAATGGATGCGTTTGCCTCATTCACCAGCGGCAATGCTGCCACCTACCAGGACGTCTGCAATTACGTGGACAGAATCGCGAGCACTGGTGTGCTCCCAGCGGCTACTTAACAGTTTTTCAGTAGCTAGACGCATGTGTGAATAAATGTGTCATGTTTTCTGCTGATCAAGTCTGTCCTCTTTTGAAGACGTCGAGAAAGGTGCCAAAAGCGGAAACCTTCTCCGTAACGTTTTTGTCTAAACAGGTGCTCTGGTGTGCACCAATCACTGATTGTTGTATGTGATTACATTTTATTCTTGAAGCCTAATTACTGCCATAGCCTTTTTTGTTTTTGCCACAAAATCTAGTAATAAAGCAATAACCTACTTAAAACATGCTTCTAAAATAAATATTGGGTTTTTTTGCAGTTAAGGCTCCGCGAAGTTCTACGTCTTTTTTTTTCTTCATCTTTTTCAGCAGTTTTAGATGTATCGCAAAATTAGCAAAAGTAAACATCAGCAAAAGTATCCGAAAGATGAAAAAAAAAAGAAATATATATAAATTTGTTTGGTCCTGCTGACACGTTACAACGGTGGTAAACTTTTCAATGACCGGGGCGGTAACGTTTAATTGAAAGCGCAACAACGGCGATACATCAGAGCAAGAACGCCCCTCGGATCTTTTGGTTCCCAGTCCCCCAAATCGAATCTTCTTTCTCGCCCTGCCGCGGGACATTAAAGGTTCTCGCCTCATCTCCCTCTAGGGCGGCCAATCAATCATTTTAAAATCTATCGGAGTCACGGGATGTCCACCGTCCAATTGTCGACTGGGGGCCGCCCAACACGCTCATTAGTACGGATTATATTTGCAACGGACACGGGGTGACACGCCCGTACCTTGGGCAGCACAAACGGCCGGAGCCTACTCGGTCCCACGAAAAGCCCATTCACGAAAACTGTTTCACAATACTTCGTAGTTTCGCTTTGCCGCCCTATATTCCGTTCGCCCCAAACTTGAGACTGCGGTGGAAGCTACGTCCTATGTCTCTCTTTTGCCACGTCATCACGCTCCCGCTCATACCAACGCAGAGGGCCGGGTCAGGTGATAAGAGGGAGGCGGCTGATTGTTCCGTCGAGTACGTAGCTCCCACTGCAGTCTCAACCGCCGTCTCAACCAAGCACCCAGCCAAGGTGCCTCGGCAAAGGCCGAAAAGGGTTGGTAGAGGAGGCACTGGGGAACAAACGACATCCGAATTCCTTTGACAACCCCAAAAAGCAGACCCAGGTGGGAGGAAGCTATGTACCCCCGAGACGCGCGTAAGCCGGCGAAGGCCACACGCATCCCTCTCCAAAACGAACAATGGCCAAAGGTTCCTTCAAACAGGACGGCCCACATAAGAATAAACAAGTTAAATACAACCACAGATATTTATAAACCGCTAGGCAATTCAAAATTGGATCGATATTAACAGCCAAGTTTAACCAACCTGAATTCGCCTGAGCAACCAGCATTCTTTTTAAGAAATTTGAAGATCTACCGGCTCGATAAACGTAAACAATGTGAAACGCATTGCTCAAATCAGGTATCTACTTGGTTACGTGGCGGGCGAGACGGATATCCATCGAAAAATAATGTCCAACTAAGACGGAATGTCCAACGAGTCTGAATATCCAACGAGACGGAAGATCCAACCAGGCCGGAATGTCCACCGTGACTGAACATCCATCGAGACGGAATATCCATTTGAGACTGAATGTCCAACGAGTCTGAATGTCCAACGAGACGAAAGATCCAACCAGGCCTGAATGTCCAACGTGTCTGAATATCCAACGAGCCTGAATATCCACTAGTGGATCTTTCGTCTCGTTGGATCTTTCGACTCGTATGGATATTCAGGCTAAGAATCGGGAGCTTTGTGGGAAACGTCAAGAGGATTGTTCAAGGTCGTTTGACAATTGTGGTGGAAAGAGATGAGACCTTTGTTATCTTTTTGGCTTTGGAGGTCGAAAAGGGCGAGAAGGTTCTGTGCTGAAGTTCGTGGAGTGTCTATAAGATGGTGACCAAATAACCTTGTCTTTAGTTGTGTTAGAGACGTGTCTCGACTGTTCATTTTCATTCTACTTTCAAAACTTTCTCTTTTCCTGCCGCAGTCTCGGGCTAAGAACAAAATGGTTAACATCCACCAGCTCGCCTGCGCACTTCACTGCATTATCATTACATACATCGTGGTAAGTAGCATTATGGCAACTGAATATAAATAAGCAATAATGCAACTGAAACGAAGT
>JAZHYW010050926.1:0-13697 GCA_037355805.1 Ixodes ricinus
TGGGGCCATAAGCTGGACACTTGGCGAAAACGTCGGCGAGAAATCTGGCGGCCGTGATTGGCCAACGCCGCACTTGACCTTGGCGCCGGCCAATCATAGCCGCCAATTTCTCGCCGACTTTTTTCGCCAGAGTGTACAGATTAGGGCCCCTGGCCAGATTGAGCAGCTTCGCGTGGCTCTCATAATGAGCCGTGCTCCGTGCTGCGCAAGCGCGAGGAGCAGTGACGCCGCCGCGGGCTCCGCCCCACCGCGCGCGCCTCGCCGGTTTGCGCAAGCGCGAGGAGCAGTGACGTCACACGGCGCACAGCTGGCGTGCCGGGCAAGGAGCCGCCACCGCCGCGGGCTCCGCGCCACGCGCGCGCCTCGCCGGTCTTTGCATTCGAGGCGTCATAGCCGTAGCGAGACGCACTGGCGCCGCCGCGTCCCCAGCTGTCCGCCTCCGTTGCGCAGTAGCCAAGTCTGACGCTGCACCGGAAGACTGCTTGATAGCGCCTCTAATTTTCTGCGCATAAGCTCACGCTACGTATATCCTGGCATAACCGAGCTAAGCCACCGCAATTTTTGGTTTTCTGCGTACTTTCGCGAAATGGTTGCCAACCACTACCTTCTGGCAGCGTTGTCTATTGCTGGGCATTTTTGGTGTTGGTGCGCGGAAAATCCGCACTTCGGGCATGATGCTTCCATACGATTAACACCGGCTGCGCATGCTTTTTGTTCCGCGAGGCTTTGTATCTTTTCGAATTGTTCCTGACCTTATTCTCGGGCTCGACATATTGCGACGGCCTTTGCGTATGGAGGGTTTCTGAGATCAGCTTCTGTTGCAGTTTTTGTCTTTTATCCCGAGGATGATTCGGCTTCGAAGCATGCGCTCTTCTAAGACGCCGAAGCCTGCAGCGACTTGCTAACAAACGCAACTCTGTTAGCCACTCGTCAAGGTTTCTCCTTCTCGCTGACCTTGGGTGCCGGAACGAAACTCATTGTATGTCAGGTTCGTGGCAGGTCGGTAGAAGCTCTCGAACTTTTCAATGAGCACGTTAACGTCGTCTCGTTCCTCCTCTGCTTCAAAAACAAATGTCGCGTATGCTTTTCGTGCCTCTTCACCTATCGTCATAAGAAAGGTGGTTGCTTGTACTTCCTTAGGTTTCGTTGTGAGCAGTGTTGAAGTTGAGAAAAGCTTAAACTCACTTTTTCAGATGCGCCAGGAGTGCCACAGGTCGCCCGTTGTATCCAGTGGTTTCGGCGGTGGGAGCAGCGACGCCAAGCTATCCTCTTTGCTCTCTTCGCCTCGCTTCTGACACCATGTAGTCATGTAAGAGTCAGGCAATGAACTACTTTATTGGGTGCCGAGCATTGGCTTATATACTCGGCGTGCTGGAGATACAGCGCCGACTGACGGGATTATGACTGGCCCATGGCAGTGTGCGGGGTTTGTTTTTAGCTTATTTCTCTTTTGAGTCGCTTTTCTTTGGAATGAAAACTTTTTTTTCTGTGCTTGCGTGCAGAGTGTTTTCTTTTTTTTAGCTTTCTCCCCTTCAGAATCGCTTCTCTTTTCTCAATTTCGTTTGTGGCTTGAGCTGCTAAAATTTTCTTTCTTTCCTACTTTTTTTTTTTTGGGAGGGGGATAGGCTGGAATACGAGTGTTTGCGTGTTTTTGGAAGCCTTCCCGGGGAAAAAGGTTCGATATAGCCAATATGTTGTTCGTTGTAAAATTATTTTTGAGGCGCAGCTCTTGGACTCGGAGTCTCTTCCCGGCAGGCGGCGTCGGCGTTGCCGTCGGCGTCACCGTCGCCGTCGCCGTCCGTGTAACCGCGAGCCCTCCCCCCTCCCCCGAAGGGCTCGGGAGGACCTCGGGTTCCTTGAGGAGGTCCTCAGGAGGACCTCGGGTTCCTTCGGCAGGACTTAGGGAGGACCTCGGGGGAGGGGGTCACGTGACCCCCTCCCGAAGTGCGTCCCCCCCTTCCCCCCGAGCTAAGCTGACCTCCCTCCCCGAGGTCGTGACCCCCAAAGTTCGGTGACCCCCCTCCCTGAGGTCACGTGACCCCCCCTCAGTACCCTTCCCTCCTCCTCCTCCAGAGCTGCGCTCTAATTCGGCGTTACAGGGAGTTGTAAACGGCTTTCACTTTTTTACGTGACTTTTTATTTAAATTTTTCGTGAGTTCGATATTTACAGTAATTCGCTGTACGTGGGTTCGTTCTGAACGGGTTTCACTGTTAATGAAAAGAAAGGAAAAGTGTCGGCGCTGTCGTATTAGGAAGATTCGTGGGACGAGGGGGAAGCACAAAAAAAAAAGAGGCTAGCGACAAGAGCCTCCCCTAAACAAGAGAGCCCTGGCCACCGTTTGCGGCCGGGGCTATCTAGCCTCCGTGAAATGGACGCGCCCGGGGTAGGTGGTATGGCTTATTTCCGCAGATGAGCCGCGTCCACAATCATTCCCCAAGGGTGCGCCAGAGGCACATTTACCCAAAATGGGCGAGGTAGACACCGCCCTCTTGGAGAATGCGGCCTTGCCCTGTATCCAGGAAGCTGCTGCCATAGCGGTCCCCACGACCTTCATGTGGCTGAGCCTAGATAGGAAGACGGGGAACACGTGGTTCCACATTCCTCCCTTAAAGGCAAGGTGTCGAACCGAACCCGAACCCGAACCGAAAACCGGATCAAAACCGTTATTTTTGACCGAACCGGAACAAAACCGAAACCGAAATCGAACGCTTCATATTGAACCCGAACCGGAACGAAACCTTAATCTGATGTGGCGGTTACCGGTTCAACGAAAGCGGTTCAGGGCCAATTGTGTCAATAATTGGTCTATGGGAAAAGTTGCGGGCGTATATTTTTCTTATGTTGCCAAGACTAATCCTACATACTGTGAGATATTTTTGCATTTCGTTTTTATTGCATACGTAATAAAAAATACATCATCGTCTGGAGAGCTTCAACTTTCCTTTGTTTCTTGGATTGATCCTGGCGGCGCGGTAGCGGCGGCGGCGATTTCAAAGCACCGCTTGGCCGCTTGGCTACGAAATGTCCAAGTGTCGGAGCGGATTGCGCCACTGTAGGCACGGAGGCCTACGCGTCCGCGAATGTTTGACCTCAAGATGGACCGCAGTTGCAGTCGATGAGCCATTTAGCCAATCGAGCACCGAGAGCGCACCACGTGACCTTCCGCTTGAGTGCAGCGACACCCTGAAGGAAGGGGGGACGAGTATCGCGCTGCATCGGCAGTATAGTTTGTAGGGTCGCCTGTGGTCCATTTCAATGAAAAACAATCTTTTCTTCAACGTGCTCGGAATGTTACCTTACAAAAAAAAACAAAAAAACTCAAAACATGGGCTGTTGGAGGCAACGTTACTCGGCGACGATTTGCCGACGTAGGGAGCCTCGGCGGTACGCGCCCTACGCCGACGCGCGCGCCTGGAGGATGGAGGAGGTGGAGGGAGGGGGGGGAGGAAGAAAATGTGTCTGTTTATTTTTTTTTTTCAGGTTTGTCAGACTAGCAAGGCCAGCATGTCGCCTGTTCAACAATTTTCTCATTTTTGTTTGAAGTCCTCTTTCATCGTCTTCAACTGAGCATTCGAGAAACGTCGTTCGCTGTGGTGGCATTACCGGAACTTTGTTCGGTGGCTGACAAGTACAAATGACCCGGTCTGAGTCCCTCAGACCGGGTCGTAGAGCGTTGTTTGCGATAAAAAGTCAAAGTGACTAGACAAAGCATCGCCACGGGATCTTTAGAACAGCTTTTTTCCGCCGGAACCCGAAGCGCTAGCAAGATGTAGTCACATTTCAGTATACGTGCGTGTTCACGTGCCCGGTCATTGACACATCGGCCAGTTTGGCCGATGTATACACGACCACAGCTTAACGGGATTCAATAAACTACCCCAACTGCGCACTCGACGTCCCTGTTTCTGTGTTTTACGGCACATTTGTTTCCTCTCGTTCCCCTGTCAGCCACTCTAGGGCATAGCTGTGACCTCTTACTGGGTGCCGAAAACAGGTAGCATGTATAAAAAAACACGTGTGTGCAGAGCAAAACAAACCAAAACATATGGAGGGCAAGCAATCTAGCTAGAGACCTTTTACTGTTTACAAAATCACAGCCCAGCGTGTGATCTTCACAGCCCAGAACGTGCGTGTTTTTCGCTTCGAAAGCGAGCAAAGCGCGCGCTATACGCTCGAACACTAAAGATGGCACCGGCCACAAGCTCTTTTTTGGAAAGGTCTATTGGCGGCGAGATGTTTCGGTGGCGCCCTCGTATCGGTTACCTTTCGTGATGTCATTACACCGCGAACAGCACGTTCGATGGTGTTTGTCAATGGGCACGGTGGTAGCTTGAAATCATGTCGCTCTCAAAGCAAACACTGCCAACACCGTCGAAAGTGCAGTTCTTACCATTCCTCTTATTTCTCGTCGATGAGACATCCTTTGCCGACTCATAGTCAGCACTCGGCCAATCGTGGAAGGCCGACCACAGCGACGCTTGTCGATCGCATCACGTCGCTAATAGACCCATCCCGAAAATACGCCCTCTTCTGGCAGAGTTTGAAATACTGCACAGCTGCGTGTGCAAAAGACACCATAAAAATGGAAAGCCGATCGCTTATATTTAGTTCACTTAAGAACAGTAATATACAAGTAATAGCCTTGCCACATTAATGGTGTCTTTTGCGCACATCACTGTGCAGAGTTTTTATATCTGCCTGAAGAGGGAGTAGTATTGGGATGGGTCTGTTGCAAGCATCTCGTGCTCAGAAAAGGCTGCAGGAAGTGCTCGGTCAATATTCAAAGGTCGAGTTAGGAACCGGTTCGAACCGGTTCGCGCTTATTAAAACCGGTAACCGGAGTGATATAATGTGCGCTACCCTAAACCGGAACCGAACCGGAACGAAATACAATGCTACTGAACCCGAACCCGAACCGAACCGAAATAATGACCGGTTTGACACCGCTGCCCGAGGGGCCCTGCAACAACTTTTTGACTGGTTTTTAATTTGCACCGAACCTGAGCGCACTGAACGTAGTAACTTAATGAAACTTTTCTTTTCTCAAATTTCGCTTTATTTTAAAAGTTATAGGCAAATTAGAATTACAAAAACAAGCAAAAAATAACCTGCTTCATGACGTCGTAGGTCCTGGCTTGAGTGGCCGTGAACTAGAGGAGGGATAGTGAGCTCATTCGAGCGCTCACGGCTGCCGCACTCCGTGTCGACGGCTCGAGAGGGCGCCACTAAAGCATGTGTTGGATAGGCTGTATGAAGCGGGCGGCCAGGCGGCTCGCATTGCATTTGCTGCGCGATTAAAGACTATTTCGGCATAACACTTCATTGGCCACAAACGACAGCAAACACGGGGTAAAGATCAGTTCAGAACGGGAGCCACTTCGCGCTGCCATACCGCCAAATGGCCAAATCGCCAGCAGGGCCCGCGCCGAAGGCCTTCGGAACGCTCGGAACCGGTCGGATCCTCGAGCCGGTATACGACCGCAGCGCCGCCGCGTACACCCGGGACCTTTCTGCGCTCGCCGTTCGTCGGTGCCTCATCCCACTAGCCCTTTCTAGTATGCGCCGTTTTTTCCGCCGCTTGGTGGCGGGTATGTCGACGGGTCATTTCTTGTTTCCGTACTTTATAAACTGCATTTGTTTCTTTTCTGATCTAAAATACTGAACAAAAACTACTTTCATACATAATTGAAACGGTTCGCGACACTTATATTTTGTATCTCGACTAAAAAAAGCTTTTAGCGGCTCTGACCAGTAGTAAGGCCAGGACCTAAGACGTCACATATCGCGCGCTTTCGGCAACGCGGGTCGCCCTCGTAGGTGGAGGAGGTTTCCGCGTCGTCCGGTTAAAATATGACGCACTGATATTTAGTTACTCTCTCCGTGCCCGCTGGCTTGCCCGAACCCCAAGAGACGTGGAAACTGCAAAAAAGGTAGATGCTTAAATATGATTGCGGGGGCCCTTTACAGAGCTAAGGTAGGACTAAAGACAAAATAGGCCTACCGACTGTCAAAAAAAGGAACAAAAAAGAAAAAGAAACCCTAACGCGTCCGGCACCGACCCCCGTATGCCGGGGCTCACGAGATAAATGCACCTTCTGTGACGCTCACGGCGTTAAAGTCGCTCCCCTCACCCGTGGCGTAGTATCCTGGTGGAGGTGGATCGTGGGTGCCCTTGGGACTTGTCACGTGAGGATGGGAACAGCCGGTCCCTGGTCAGAGCGTTGTCCGTCGCCGCGCGGGTCCCGAAGTCGAAGGGGCGGGCGGACCCCCGCGCGCAGTTGTCCAGTCCCGGCGGCGCACCGAAGCCGACAGGTCGCTGGTTCGGCCCCCCACCCCCTTCCCCGCCGGAGTCACGGGGCCGCTTGAGGAATCACCAACAGCCGTGGTCTATGAGACGCAACCAGAAACCCCCGGAGCCGAGAACAGCAGCTCCCGCACGACGCGAAACCCCGTCCCTGGCCAGGGATCCTCTTTGTTGATGTTACTTTGGAGTCGACGTCGTACTGCGGCAGAATAACATCCGGTCTCTGATCGCTTGTGACGACGGGTGTGCCCCGAAACAACCCATTCCCCGATTTAAACCCGTCCCATTTTCGATCCATTCCCGAATCGACCTTCCCGTTTCAACCCGTCCTGTTTCACGACCCATTGGGGAATTGTAGTAGACCGTTTCCGCAGCCGCTAAGCACCCGGATGCCTCTCCGTAATCCGCCACAGACCTTGAACTATGCAGACAAGGCTGGCGGCGCGCATGCGCAGCTGCGTCGTTTTCTTCACGGATACCGTAGCGGAGGAGAAAAAACGGTCTACTACAATTCCCTATTCTCGAAACGACCTCCCCGTTTGAACCCGTCCCGTTTCGTCCCATTCCCGAAACACCCCTCTCATTTGAACCCGTCCTGTTTCAACCGATATTCGAAAGGCCCTTTGCGTTCGAACCCGTTCATTTTTAACCCATTAGTATAAAGACCCTGCGGATCACAACCTTTTCGCGAAAAGTATAATCGTTATAACCCTGGTCTGTGCACCTTTTCTGCGTAAGAACATATGTTCTGAAATATTGTTGCATGTCAATGTATTCTAAAAATATCTACCTCTTTCAGGCAAGCATCGAAGTATTATTTTATTCTTACTTCTACCACTTCAAGTGTTTTTGCCTTTTTTTTACTTGACTTAATGATTCCCGTAACGTGCAAACGCGAGAGCTGTCTATGTACATATGCGACACCGTTACTGCGAAAACGACGTTGATACGCTTTTTTTAAAATTTTACTTTGAAATGGTATTAGCATGCACCACAGTTTAGGAGAAGCCCAGGGTTACTGGCTCAGATAGAGCACTTCCAAAGACAGTAATAGTTCTTATGGCAGCTTTTTAATTCTATGAGATAAACAGCAGCATCACCGATCGCTTGTTCGTGCTGCGTGCAATAACGAACGTACAGCACAAGCACATTGGGTAAGCTAAACTTGGCATCGTCATCGCGACGCTATTTTTAGAGGTGCCCAAAGTGCTTGCGTACGTTGTTCTAAAACCTCATATTAGTGATCTTAATATTTTTGGAGAGCGATAAATCAGGCAGGATGACGGGCCTGTGATTGCTACTTTGTTTTTTCTTTTACAATTTCAAACACTGAACGCTCGCTTGCACATAGGAAAAAAATCATAGACCGGAAAATGCCTTCACCTTGTTGAGAAGAGTCAAGCAGGGGAAAATCGTGCCATCAGAAAAGGCGACACTCCAGTTCTGATGGTTTGCGGTCCTTGCTGACCCGCACTTGTGCCCCTGGACCGCGCGGCACCGCTATTTGCAAGCTGCTGCAAAGATTCTCTTGTCAAAGCCTCATCCCGTATGATCAAATCGATGAAACTGTAAATGTTTAAGTGAGCCCTCCCTGACACCACGTTTATCTTGCGGTGCCATGTCTCCAAGGTTGTTCCGGGAGAGGGAGAAGTAGAGGTCAGCAAGGAGGACAGACGTTGGACACGCTTGAACCTAATCGACTGTTAACTAACAATACAAACCAAGCGGCCCAACTGATAACAAACGATGGCTGAAGCGGGAAGGTTGTTTAGGGATAGGGCAAGAAATGAGAAAGGATGAAACGAGAAGGTCGTCTTGAGCCGGGTCTTAATGAGGAAGGCACAAACGGGAAGGTTGAAGTAGCCTTCTTCCAAAATCGAAGCGCCGAATCGCAGCGGAAGCCTCACGCAGTGCATTCCCCGGGAACTAGTTGGCCACTCAGTTTCGGTTTTGATTGAGCAGCTTCATTTCATGCCATCACGCCGTTGACTGAATGCGCCGCTTGCGTTTTTCGACTATCTGACTTTTCACGAATGTACAATACACTCATTCTCGAGCAATACAAAACGAGAGACCGGGGCACTTTCCTTGGTTCCCAAAATGCCGGATATTGTGCATGCGTATGCAAACGTAGTAAGACGTGGCTTGGTCATATCACCCCCACGAGTGCATCTATGGGCACAATTTCAATAAAATCGAGTCCAGTACCAGTGAACTACAACTGAAATTTGGTCACCTTGAGACTTATGCGTATTTTTTTTTTGTTTGCCAAACGTCCCGCTTATTGTTGCTTCATTTGGCGAAAAGCAAGCCGCATCTTCAAAGGAGTATCAAAGTTGAGGCCCAGCGTTGACACGCGAGACTTTTAAGAAGCCCAATAAATTCGACCTCTTCACTGCACAAAAGTTACTATAATGTCTTCCTCGTGTCATCATATATCCCACTCAAATGTTATGCTGATATGAGATTCAGTATTCGCAAACGCTGAGATCGGCTAGCTGTGACGGGGGCCCTAACAAGCGTCCCCTGCTCCTCCGCTAAGCATTTTTGGATGAGCTTTTACTGACGTTCAAGATCTGTACCTGAACGGTGTGTCTGAAATTATCTCGGCGTACTCAGTCAGAAAGAAAGCAAACACATAACATATGTTATGGCCATTAGCAGCCGTCACATGCGCTTTGAATAATTTCGTTCGTTTGGCGCACCACGCAGGAGGTTCACGCCCGTCCGGCGCACTTCCGGCGAACGGTGCGACATTCTTCACACAAGTGCTCGACTTTTGCTTTTCTTAAAACGACTTGTATGTGCGAATGTGCCTGTATGACTGCTGGATAACTTTATGTGCATACGCGATGTTGAATATTAGTGAAGTGCAAGCGGGTGGGGACTCTTCGTGCCAGTGCTGCGGGTCGGTACAGATAAGAGAATCGGTGTGTTCGATTTGAGCTTTTCAGTGGCGCATGACGGTTTTTCTCGCATACTCGGGCGTATTGAGAAAAACAGTAATTGCAAGGAGTTATATTTCGTCTGTGGATGCTAGAAAACGAGAACTTCCTGACCAGCAACACCAATGTTAGGGTGCGGGCCAGATGTATGCATGCTTATTGGTTGTTACAGCTTGTTTGCTTGTACACGGAGAGAGCAAGATCCCTGACCTTCGCCGCGTTGAGATTCCCAGCACTGGCTCGTTCATATACCTCGAAACGCCAACAGAAAGTCTCGAGTACAAAAATACAACAAGCATGTGTTAAGACAAGCCTCTCGTCTCGGGCCTGTGCTAAAGCTTCGAGGTCTAGCCACTTAGGTTAGTTTAGAGACCAAAAATGACGCACTCGGGACCAGAAAGTATGAAATACGCTCTGTGTATAATCTCTTTTCGACATGCCGATATAAACCGAAACCATGCCACTATCCTCCCTGGCCAACTAGTTCCCAGAGTGCAACGCGAGCAGTGTTGCATGCAGGGGTTTATGGAAGTAGTCTATTGGGAATGGGTTGAAACGGGAACCACCCGTAACGACTGCTCTCACTGCGCCCCTACGGTGACGTATTGACACACGTGAGCTTGGGCGGCAATACTGACCAATGAACGTTTTGTCTACCCTTTCCCTAAGATACCGTATATAGGGGAATCTCCCTACGGGATGATCCGGGAGCGAACGTTGAGGTGACCTACTATTTAGGTCACCGCTTGCCAACAACAATGGTGGCTGACGCGTTCGCGAAGGCGAACGCGTCGGTGCATCCTTCTGTTCTTGCACTTCCCTTAATGTGACATCTCGCCACTTACTGGGCTGCCTTTGCGAATACTCCGGATATTAGGTTTTCCGAGTTCGCAGATTGTAGCGAGGCGCCTGTTGCTCTCGCTGGCGTTGTCTCGCGTTTTGCGCGCATGCTGCCGCGGGGCCTGGGTTTGTTCGTCCCCCGCTTTTTCCTTTCCATGGTAGGGCTTTAGATCGCAGACATGCACCGGCCCGCCGACTCTTCTCGAGTCTTTCTCAGTCAGCTTGTACACGAGTGGCGAAAGTATTTCGTGCACTCGGTACGGGCCCAACCACTTTGGTGCCAGCGAAGCAGAGAAGCCTTTGCTGGCATCGCTCAAAACGTGGTTTCGTCTGAGCACGAGATCACCAACTTCGTAGCGGAGATCTCGGCGAGAGCGGTCGTACTGAGCTTTTTGTTTAGCTCGCGCTACCCCGAGATTGCGACGGGCCTCCGAGAAGGCTTCCGTCATCCGAGTTTGTAGCGAGCGCGCGTGTTCAGTCTGTGTGGACTGCGCGTCGTTCACCCCGGCGTTCGCCCTTAGGACACGGTCCATGGGATTCGGCAACTCTCTACCGAATGTGAGGAAGGCGGGTGTGAAGCCTGTCGATCGATTGACCGTGGAACGGAGTGCGAACCCAATCTCAGGGATATAGGCGTCCCAGTCGCGGTGCTTTTCGGCGAATGCTGCCAGCATGGGTTTGATGTTTCGGTTACATCGCTCTGTTATGTTCGCCTGCGGGTGGTAGGGTGTGGTCGTTTTGTGCTTGATGCCCAGAGCTTTGCAAGCGTCCCCAAATACCTTCCCGACGAAGTAGCTCGCTCGATCTGTTAAAAGAGCTTCGGCGAACCCGAATCGGGTGAACACCTCCATGAGCTTTTCCGTGATTGCTCGGGCCGTCAGCTTTCGTAGTGGGAAAAGTTCCACCCATTTTGCTGAAGTGGTCAGTGACAACCAGCAGATACTGGTGTCCTTTGGGGCTCCTCGGTAAAGGGCCGACCACGTCACAAGCGGCCAAAGACCATGGTTCCTGGCTCTGGATGGACTGCATTAGGCCCGGTGGTTTGCCGCCTCTTGGTTTGAAGCTTTGGCAAGTGTGGCACGTGCGGGCGTAGCGGAATACGTCCCTTTTCATGCCCGGCCAGGTTGCGACACGGCATAACTTTGTGTAAGTCTTAGAGCCGCTCGCGTGTCCGGCCAAGTGCGAGTCGTGATAGTAACGCATTACTGCGCACCTCAGACGTTTTGGCACTACTACCTTGAACACCTCGTCTGTGTCCTTCTCAGATGGGATATACTTCAGCAGGAGCCCGTCGGCGTTCAGCAGAAATTGATCCAGCGTGTCAGTATCAGTACCAGATACATCCCGACACTCGGCGTTCACTGCAACACCAGCAGTCGTACGCCCGGCGGACGCGCCGCCCGACTCCACGGAGTCCGACTCTCTCGAGAGCCCGTCGATCACCTTTCGACAAAACGGATCATTCTGCTGAGCTTTCAGCTAGCTCTTCTATGCTGAACACGATCCCCACCGCGCTCACTGCGTCTATGTGGTTCACGGTCTCGTCCGAGGAGGTCAGCGATGCTGCCTCCCCTTGGGACTGTTTTTCGGCTTCGCATGGCATGAAATTTGCCGTTGGCTCGGCCTGGGTACTCGCGGAAAGATTTGTGCAGTCTACGGGTGCTCGCGACAGTGCATCGGCCACCACGTTTGTACTGCCTTTCTTGTACCGCACGACATAGTCGTATTTCTGCAGCAGCAAGGCCCATCTCGCTAACCGTCCTGCGGGTTCGCGAAGTCTGGACAGCCATATTAGGCTCTGGTGATCTGTTTCGATCACGAAGGTGGTCCCGTCGACATAAATGTCGAAGCGCTTTAAGGCAAAAACAATGGCCAAGCACTCTTGCTCACAGGTGCTGTAGTTCACCTCTGCCGGCACCAGCGAGCGGCTAGCGAAAGCCACCGGTCCTAGCACACCTTCGTGCTCTTGGAGCAGGACCGCTCCCAAGCCCAGTTTGCTCGCGTCCGTTTGGATCACGAAAGGCTTGTTCAAGTCGGGAAGCTTTAGTTCCGCGGTGTCCGCGAGTGCTTTGGAAGTGCAGCGGAAAGCTGCCTCCTGCTCGGGACCCCAACTCCAGCTCACGGCTTTTCTGAGTAGCCGCGTGAGTGGCGCTTGGAGTGACGCGCAGTTTGGGATGAATTGGCGGTAAAAGTTCACCATTCCCAAATAACGACGGAGCGAGCTTACGTCCGTCGGCGCAGGAAACTCCCGGATAGCCTGTAGCTTCTCGGGATTTGGCGCAATGCGCCCGCAATCGAGCGTGAACCCAAGCAAGTTGATGCGGGCTTCGGCTATTTGGGCCTTTTCCGGGTTCAGTGTCATCCCCGCGGCCTTTAGCCTGTCCAACACATCCTTCAAATCTCGTAGGTGATCTTCGAAGGTGTTGGAGTAGACGACAATGTCGTCGAGATAGGCCATTGCGTGGCTCCACTTGGCTTCTCCCAGTACTCGGTCAATCAATCGCTGGAACGTCATTGGCGCTCCGCACAGACCAAAGGCATTCTCGTGAATTCGAAAAGCCCGCGGTGACAAACAAAGGCCGTTTTCGCCTCGTCACCCTTCTCCATTTGAACTTGGAGGTAGCCTCGGCTGGCGTCTAAGGTTGTAAAATACCGTGCGCTGCCGAGGTTGGACAGGATCGAGTCAATGCTCGGTAGCGGATATGCGTCTTTCCGCGTGACGTCATTCAGACAACGATAGTCGATGCACAGACGTGAACTGCCGTCCTTCTTTGGCACCAAAACAACAGGGAATCCCCAGGGACTGTTTGACCGCCGGACAACTCCGGTGTCGATCATTTCGTCTAATGCAACGTCGATGGCTTTGCGTTTAGACAGACTGACGAGGCGCGCGTTTTGCCTTCGAGGAAGCGCGTCGCCCGTGTCGATCCGATGTTGCACTACGTTTGTGCACTCGGGCCGATCCGTGAACATTGTGTCATAATGTCGCAACAGGTTCGACAAACGGGCTTTTTCTCGCCCTGACACGCTGCATGACTCTGTCAGCAGGGGGTGCGTTACCTCCGACGCTACGGCGCTCGTTTGACATCGCGTCGAGGAACGTGCCGAGGAGTTCGTACTCGCTTCTTGGGAGGCTGTTGCCTCGTCTCGGCTGCTGCTGCCTGCCCCATTAACCAGCGGTTTTTCTGGGGTTGGGGGTTCGCAGAAGGGTTTCAGAGGAGCGAAAGTGCCCTCTCGGTAGCCACCGCTACTCACGTCGATCACAATGCCTGTTTTGGCGAGAAAATCTCTGCCCAGGATGATTGGAACGGAAAGACTGGGGAGATGAACGAAGCGTTGCCGTCTTACTCGAGTCTCCCATCTCGCAACCAACCGCACTGTACCGCTTGAATGTGCGGTACCGCACGCGAGTCGGAAAGCCGTGTTGCCCTCCCTCAGACGCACTGAGTTTTGCCGGAGGTGGGTCAACACTTCGTCTCCGAAAAGCGAGGCGCTGGCTCCTGTGTCCAGCAGTGCCTTGAACGTCCGGCCGACAATCGTCAGGGCTATGAATGGCGCTGGCGTGCCTGCCGGAAAGCCTGCAAGAGAGTCTCTTGAGCAATACGTA
>JAZHYW010050927.1:0-12894 GCA_037355805.1 Ixodes ricinus
TTCGAGGCGGGCATCGACGTCTACTGCTAATTTTTTTTGTTTAAATGTAGCCCCTTCCCTTACAACCTCTTAAGTGTTTCATCCCTTCCCTTCTAGCCCAATGTACCAGCGTCCAAGCCAAGAGCTACTTGACGCACTCCCCTATTCCCTTTACCCTAGTACTATGGTCAATAAAGCGCTTACAACAACAACTGTGGCGGACCCTGCTCCCGGCAGCCCAGGCTACGCTCCTGCAAAACCCTGGCCTCGTCCCAGGAAAGGCAACACCGTCGAGCCGGAGTGACATCCGACAGCGCTCCCGCCAGCTCAGGCTTCGCTCCTGAGAGATCCTGGCCCCGCACCAGGAAGGGCAACACCGTCGAACCGGAGCGGCATCCGATCTCTGACCACCATTTAGACCTTGAGAAGGCACCAAGCTGATTCTGCTTCTAGAGACCTCTTGTTTAACTCTAACATTTGTTTCTTTCTATTCGAACTTCCTTTACGCTCATTTTTCTTGGTGTGGCTGATTAAATGTATCTATTTCTTCTACTTTGGTGCGTCACTTCAGTCTCCAATACGCCGTCGTCTCCTTGGAAGAACCTGACACCAGCCCTTCCCTTCTCTTTCAGATCGAGAGATTTGGTTCCTGCGAGGAGAGAGGCTTTCTTCAAAGACATAAAGACAGAATTCCCGTATCTTCTCTCTACCTCTTCTCTGCGTCTTTCCCCAAAAGCCCTCTTTCCTTCCCTCCCCATGGAGGCACAGCAGGCACTCAGGGCATCATGTAACGATGGTAACGTGTCAGCTGACACACAGCAGACCCACACCTCTAATCGTTTACACACAGCTGCTGGCAGGGCCACATGGCTCTTGCTTTTCGCACCCACCACCCTCCCTCCGTCCCTTCGAGACGCCTCCTCCGTCGAGCTTTGGGAGTCAACGTGAAACCAGTAACCGTTTTGTTGAGAGTCGAAAGCCCGTGTTGTCTGTTTGCCTTCCATGTCCATCTTTTTAGTTCGTAAATTAGACACCAACATCGCTCAACCTTCTACATTTACATCTCTAGCGGGTTTATTGAACTTTTTTGTTGGCATTGTTGGTTGTTATCGGCTAAGGCCGCATCTCAGTAGTTTCTGGAACACACCCTGTGTTTTTTATGCTGTCAGAGACCACAGGGCGGCGCCACCTGACGTACTAACGCCACATCGCCGTTCACACCGACGAGGTGCCGGGGAGAGGGATGCATGCAGCAAAATTTAGCGGTTTCCGCCATTGACACCTGTACGGATCTTTTTGGTCTGAGGTGGATGCTTCGATCTAATCAAAACAAACCAATTTAATTGTCCAACATCGGGTACAGGAATCTCAACGTCGTTCGGGAGCCATCTCATCTTCTTCTTCTTTTCTTTGTAGAGCATAGCTCGTGATCAAGAGGCCGTGGTCGTGGCAGCTCCAATGCTTTGGCCGCGTGCTTGCTCGCTTTTGCCGGTGCCCTCGCGCGCCTGAATAGTTCCAACATCCACCCCCCGGAAAATGCACTTAGTCCGTTTTTTCTACGCTCCGAGGATTTCAGGGAGTGCAACAACTGTACAGGGTGCTATTACTTGTAGTTCCGGTGTGGAAGCTTTACTTCGCAAGAACGTAACTTGTCTCGTCCCGGGAATACCTGTAGGACAATTCCTGTCTTCCCCAACTGCCGTGGCTGCATACTTTCAGGTAGAAGCACCAAGTCTCCACCCTTTACTTGGTGACGTGACTCCTTCGTAGGGTGCAGTGACCCAGGTTCCGTCAGGTACTCCCTCGATCAATGTTACCAAAGACTCTTCATGACGTCTTTTCTCTGCTCCCAGCGCTTCCGTAGCGTCTCAGCTTTCAACGTCCTTTAGGTTCGGAACTGTCGGTTGGGGTAACGACGTCAGTCGCTTGCCAACAGGAAAGCATGGATGGGGACAGAGGCTGAGGGCTCTTGACTTTCATTGTAGGTGAAAGTTGGTGGTCTCGAATCATTTACAGCCTCTTTCTCGCTCAGCAGGGTTCCAAGCTCTTCCTTGGTCAAGAGTCTTCAGCCGATGTCCTTTTTCAGTGATGTCTTGACTGACCGCACGAGACACTCATAGAACCCGCCCCACCATTGAACACGCTCCGCAATAAACTTGCAGTAAATTTTGTTGTTGCTGAAATGATCCTCGAGCTCTTCGTTGCGAAGCATGTCTTTCATTTCAGTCAGTTGGAGTGATAGCTCTCGTTTCTCCTGGTTCGTCCTCTCTAGCTCTAGGCGAGCGTTCACTTTTTCGGCTTGTAGTCTGCTGAGCTCGTCAATCATTTGTTTCTTTTTTTGCTAGCCCGTGATGCTGTGCTTCGCACAACTTGTAATCAAGCTTCTTGACGGTCTTTGACAGCGTGTCGCTCATTGCTTCCAGCGTTTCCTTCTGTTGCTTGACATCCTCTGTGAACTGCAGCGAGTTGGTCAGCCGCTCCGACAGTTCGGCCTTTTCGACTTCTGCAACACCGAGCTGCACTTTCATGAAAGTGCATGCATCTTCCAGTTTGACCATTGCAGCCTCAGAACTCCTGAGGTCTGCGGTGACGGTACTGAGCGAGAGTCCTAGCTGTTTGCGCTCATCTTGAGCCTTTCGCAGTCCATCCTCGACTTCCTTGAGTGTCTCGCCGACAGAGTCTTTCTTTGCCTTTATTGTTTCCAAGCTGCTTCTAAGGTCCATCAACTCTGTCTGCAACTTCGAAGATGTCTGTGCTCTCTGCCCCCAAGCTCTGTTGAAGAGTCCTAATATCTGAATTCGCTTTTTGAACAGCTGTGCTCAACTGCTCCCGCAACGTCGAAAGATCTTGCTTTTGTCCTGTAGCTGCTGTGTATCGGCCCAGCAATCTGAGCCTCAGCGGCTGCTGTCCTTGCTGCAAGTTCTCGCGTGGTTTCTTCCGTTTGAGTGCTATTTGAATCGAGAGCATGTTGAACGCTCTCCAGCAGCTGATTCTTCTCTTCCAAGCTGCGATCGCAAAACAGACACCTCTTTTTCGAGATCACTGTTTTGCTCGAGCAACATCTTGAATCTCTCATTTCCGTCTCTCTTTTGAAGTCAAGAGAGCTTTCTTGAGCCGGCCCACGTCGTCGTGAGCTTGTGTGAGTGCCGCCTTTTCTTGTTCTGTTGCTGACTTGGCTTCTGGATCTCCAAACCGTAGTTGTTTGCAGCAGTACCGTGGTTTTTGCTTCATCAGTGACAGCGGCTTGAAGTGTCACGGGACTGGTGGGAGACGTTACTCTTCCGTGGTGTCTCTGGGTTCTGACTTAATCTCGAGAGGAACTCGGGATCGCGCATAACGGTGGCGGCTCTTCGTCTTCGTTGTCGGATGATAGGACACCGTCTTCCTCTCCTCGTCCTTTACAATGTCCTCTAGCTGACCTTCATCCAGAGGCACCACAGAGTAGATTTCGCCAGGCCCTTGAAGCGGGCAGGCTTTGGAAGCTCCTCAAGGGCTCCCATTAGAATAAGCTTTTTTTTCTGCAGCCTTGAGTGCCTCTTTGTCTGGTGGGGATGGGTAGGGAAGTTGTCCACTTTGCTCAATGTTCATGGCCTTCATCTGCAAGACCAGATCGTCCACGGGCCGTCTCGTGATTTCTGGAGCGTGGTGAATTTTTGAAACTCGTCATTAAAAATGACAGAAAAGTAGAGCTCAGGCACAGTGGCCGGGACATGTCCTGCCGGCTCGTCCCTTGGCCGCTGAGGCCTTGGAGACCCACGAGATCATAAAAGCCGAAATTCCGGTCACTTCTGTCGTCGACCCGCATCTTGACCTTCCCGGTGTCCACCACATATTTGACGTTGGGAATGGTGATGGAGGTTTCACCGACGTTTGTTGCAACCACGCAAAGTCTCATGCCTGGGGGCGGGTTTTGAAAGACCTTGGCCTGCTTGTGGGAAGGCAGCAGGGAAAACAGGGGCACCACCATCAGGTCTGGAAGCTCTGGGTGGGGTGGTAGTGCTCTTCGTCTTCTGCCATTTTTAATGACGAGTTCCAGAAATTCACCACTCCAGCCCGGTAAAGAAATTCCGGGTTCCTGCCCAAAGAAATCAGATCATCCTTTAGTGCCGAAACCCGGAATTTCCTTTACCGGGCTGGACGGTGAGTCTGAGGGGTTGATTTAGCAGAACTTCAAATCTCGCGGATCGGGGAAGGAAGAGAGCGAGGCCTAACAACGCGGCGATGGAGAGACTGAAACAGAAGCGGAAGATCCAACGCTCGCAAGTCACCAAAGTTCTTTTCGGAGATCGACGATGCTATGGAACGCGAAGTACTTGCTGAAGAGGAGCTCCGGATTCTTCTCGCCCGTCTCAATACCATACATGGCCAACTGAACGAAACGGACGCCGCCATCGAGCCATTGCTGACAGATGGGGAAGCGGAACAGGAGTACGCGCGGACTATTGAGTACAACGACCGTGTGTAGTAATCTTGATTAGCGATAGATGGCGCCAGTCGCCATCTTCTTGTGTTATTTTGTTTGTTTAAAAGATGGCGCCATGTTTCCTTTTATTTCTTATTACTGGCGCCACCTGGGTTTTTCTGTCAATAAACTGGGGCTCACGAGTTTTCGTGAGCCAGTCGTTACCAGCCCACGCCCGGGATCAGACGTGTCTTTCTTTCGTCTGGCTCTTCTGGAGCCTCCTGTCTCTGATGGCCACGCCGGCCCGGAGTCCAGCGACGATGGGGACAGCCGGGTCCTCCGAACCGTAAGCCGCTCGCCGGCGCGTCGGCCATCACGTCTTTCTTTGTAGTTTAGTTATAGTTTAGTTCCACCCAGCGTTCCACCTTCTGCGCTGTCTCGGGACTGGGCCCCCGAGCACGCAGGAGGCTGTAGTCAGTATTCGGACCCAGCGTCCAAGTCAAGTCTTCTCTCTTTGTAAAATACTAAATGGCGACGAGGATGGGATGGCCATTTTTGCATAACACATAAATGCTCTTGATAAAATATGCTTTGAATTTCGTCTTGTCGTCGGCTTCCGACGAAACGTGCTAGTTGGGCCAGTCCCAAAATGAACTCTGGTGTCCGTGCAGACAGTTTTGCGACGTTTCGTTCTCCCTATCGAAGGGGGAAAAGTGTATCGTGTTGATGTTGAACTTTCCACTGAGTAGTTGGACAGTTGTTAAGTATAATGTGACAGAGTTTTAAAATATTATTGTTATTCAGTATTTGATCATTGTTAAGAGTATGCATGTCTTCCAGTACTTCCCTCCGTTTTTCTTAATTTTTAAGGAAGGAAGAATGTAGTAATCTTGATTAGCGATAGATGGCGCCAGTCGCCATCTTCTTGTGTTATTTTGTTTGTTTAAAAGATGGCGCCATGTTTCCTTTTATTTCTTATTACTGGCGCCACCTGGGTTTTTCTGTCAATAAACTGGGGCTCACGAGTTTTCGTGAGCCAGTCGTTACCAGCCCACGCCCGGGATCAGACGTGTCTTTCTTTCGTCTGGCTCTTCTGGAGCCTCCTGTCTCTGATGGCCACGCCGGCCCGGAGTCCAGCGACGATGGGGACAGCCGGGTCCTCCGAACCGTAAGCCGCTCGCCGGCGCGTCGGCCATCACGTCTTTCTTTGTAGTTTAGTTATAGCGCGGGCAGTTAATACTCGGCACTCGTTCCACCCAGCGTTCCACCTTCTGCGCTGTCTCGGGACTGGGCCCCCGAGCACGCAGGAGGCTGTAGTCAGTATTCGGACCCAGCGTCCAAGTCAAGTCTTCTCTCTTTGTAAAATACCAAACCGTGCCGTCGCTTATTCCGCTCTGCCTGAGCTTCAAGATTAGCATCGCAAGTGCAGACGGTGCCAAGACCTTCGATCGAACGGAGCCGAGACGGTTACGAGCCCTCTGGGTCATCTGCGAAAGTGAAGCTCCCTGGCTGAAGCTTTTGAGGTTCAGCGGAGATAGCCTACGGTGGCAGCCCTTCTGGAGCAGTTTGAACAGGTGGTCCACAATAACCGAGAGTTATCGCCGACCGACAAGTTCAACTACCGTGAGACTCTGCTCTCTTTGAAGAAGCCACTGAGGCGATTGCCGGACTACCAGCGACAGCGAGCTGCTACGAGGACGCTCGGGACATCCTCAAAACCCGGTTCGGCAACAAAAAACAGTTGATCGACGACTCACATGATCAGGCTATTAGAGAGACAACGGATCCGATCATCACTCGACGTCCGAGGGCTCAGGCGACTACACGACGACCTACAAGGAAACATCCGTGGGCTCAGGCCTCTTGGGTGAGCAAAGAAACCTTCTCTACACTTCTGCACCCATTAATACTTCGGCCGCTTCCGGAAGACCTTGTTCTTGCCTACCATAGAACTGCCTGTACTCGACGAGGAGCACCGACACTGAGCAACCAATCTACTGCCCTGTCGAGTAACAACAGTGACCAAGACCGAGGTCAACCGAGACAACTGCCAATTCTCCTGAGGTTTCTGCGCGTAGAAGTAGAAAGCAGAGAGAGGACTTCACCGCACAAAGAAATCGGATCATCGCCTAAAAGACAGTTCAGATGATAAACGGTTTACGTCGGCTACATCAAAAGAACTCTGCGAGGTCGTGGACAAACAGAGGGACGGCAGCAGCGCCACCACAACGGAACAGCAAGCAGGAATGTGCGTTCTGCAAGTCGCCAGACCACGACGCCGGAGGTGTGCAGTGAAACCATGTCTCTCACTGAAAAGCGACAGATCCTTCAGAAGGCTGGGCGATGCTTTAAATGTACAAAACGAAACCATCTCGCCAAGAATTGCAGAAGCAAGATCGCATGTTCTGAGTGCCAAGGTCGACACGCCACCGTATTGTGCGATCCCCGATTCATCTCGAAATCAAGTGAGAAACCGGAGAAACCACGGAAGAGTAAAGTCATCACTAGTACCATGACATTTCAAGCCGCTGTCACTGATGAAGAAAAGACGACGGTTCTGCTGCAAACAGCTAGAGTTTGGGGCCCAGAAGCCAAGTCAGCAACAGCACAAGAAAAGGCGGCACTCGCAGAAGCTCACGACGACGTAGGTCGGCTCAAGAAAGCTCTCTTGACTTCCAAGAAGAAGGAAGATGGAGATGGCTCCCGAACGACGTTCGCAATTCTGTACCCGATGTCGGACAATTAAATTAGTTTGTTTTTATTAGGTCGAAGCATCGACCTCAGACCAAAAAAGATCCGTCAACACCACCACAGGCAGTTTCAGTTATCTCTTCACTTGACACCAAAGCGCTTAACGACAAACTTTCATCAAAAGCGAACTGGTCCGCCGCCAACCCGTGATCGTTTGTAGCGGCCTAGCATCCCTCCATCCCTCCGCCGTGTAGCTGACGTCACTGTGGCGCATCACGAAAGCCTGCAGCGTTTTCTTCGCTTGATGTGCGCCCCGTGGAGAAATCCCCGCAATGTCTCTCCTGTGTGAATACCGCATGAATAACACATGCCAGGATTTATACGTTTTTACTAACATGTTTGAAGCCTCGGCAGACCGTACAACCCTCGCTGTATCTATGGGAGATGTTGCCCTCAGAGCCACTTCGCCGGTCTGTAATGTGCGGTGCTAGGCACCATCCTTTCTCAAGCAAGTTTTCATTGCAGACATTTCTATGCAACGCTTGAGTGTGACCCGCTTTGTCACCATCACTTTCGACGATATGGTTCCAACGTTAAAGGGCAGCTCCGCCGTCAATTTGAGCAGTGCTTTATCAAACATATTTTCGGCAAAGGGTACTAAAATGTAGCTTCTAGCAGCGGTTAAATCATTAAAAAATTGTTTACATAATTTATAATCAGCAATTGCGCTGAAACCGATACCGAAACTAACTTGCCACTCGACTGGTCCGCCATTTTCACGTGACGTCACATATGGCATAAACACCTCGCATGTGTGCAGTTTGAGCCTGGCCAGCCTGGCAGCAGGTCACTGTTCTGTGTTCGTGCCGCGGATCAAAATGGGACTCATCAGGCTCGTCTGAATCGAGCAACGATGAGGATATGCCGCTATGATTTTGAGGACGATGACGATAACCCGTTCTCATACGATCCGCCTGCATCGCCTCCGCGGCAACCGCCAGCGGCGGCTGCATTCGTGATCCGCCGCCATGTGGATCGAGATGCTGCCTGAAGCGGGAATGGTAAGGCAACTTGCCGTTGCTGGACGCCAAGAAAAACTGATCGACATTATGCCTTTTAATTGGAGGCACTTTTTGTTCTATCTTGGGGTCTGACAATAGACGGTTTGAGTAGACCGTGCTTTCAGCGACGCTTCCGTAGCGCGAGACCTACGGCACAACACCAATTTCCTCCAGTCGCCATTCCGCGCGCTTATAACTATGAAACCGATTACATAAGCAAAAAGCGGACAGTCGCCAGCACCAACAAGGCTACAAAGCAAGCACCCTGACCAACATGCTGACGTCACGGCAACGTCAGCGCCATCATGGCAGGTCTCCGTGTGCCGCTCTAGTCAGTGTTGCCAGTAGGGCGGCAGCAAGTGATTTGGGTGTGTACATGTAAATTTCAAAATTCATTTTCTTCTAAGAATATTAATATTTTCCGAGATACTTTGTACACATGCTCAGGAAGGGCATCCAAATAAGCTGGTGAAATTGTAGAAATCGGCGACCATCAAAATTACGGCGGAGATGCCCTTAAGAAGGTCCGCCCGACGCGTCGCACTGGAAGGGCGCGATGCGTTCAGTTGAGGCAGGTGGACGCGGAGCATTGCGCACAGCGTTTGCGCCAAACTTGTGCACCCTGTTGCGTTGACACACAGTTGGCCGCATGTCAAGAGCCAATAGGAACGCTCTATTGTCACTTCCGGCTCCACCAATAGGGAGCAAAATCCACAGCAACGTGGCGCGCGCCGAGGTTGGTCAAAGTGGCCGATCTTGCGACGATTCCGCTGGCTTCCGCGGCTTCTGTTCAGCTTGAACTATCACAACATTGTAAAAAGTCTGCTAAACCCGTGCCCCCCCCTTACTAACAAGCAAAATTCAGAATGGGGAACCGGACACGCGTCACTGACGGGCGCGGCTGAGCACGTGACCCTCGCTTTCTTTGCTCGGCTTCTGATTAATCTAGCGGAACACGTCGCGGTGGAAACATGGCGAACTTTCTGGGACATTCCGTGGAAAAAAAGGTTTTCGAGTGAATATTAAAATTGTAGTCGATTTGTGTTCTATATATTACCCAGGCAGTTACAGCCCTTCGCAACAGTGCGATATTTTCTCAAGAAAAGCAGAAATGGACAATTTTCTGAATCAAACCGAAACAATTCAACTCAAGAAAAAATAAGTTAACCTTTTGTAGAGCCGTGAAATAAAAACTATACGCGTTCAAAAGTTTAATTCCTGTTTATTGATATTTTATGACTGTCGTCTACAATATTCCCGGGAAGCATTGCTATGTTTGTCGTTGTTCGGTGGATATTCTCATTTTTGCGCATCGCCAAAACGTTGATGTACAAGAAAGTTGCGGAGGAGTCGAGTTGAGTTGAGTCGCGCTCGGTGGCACAAGCAACCACTTCCTGCCGCCGTTCCGCGCTCAAACGTGTTCAAACGCATATGTGCGCATAGGCGTAGACTACAGGGGGCATCGGGGCTCGTGTCCCCCCCCCTTCCCCTTTGGTGAAATTCGGGAAGGGAGAGCCCACCATCACACCGGGCCATGATCCTTACCGAGACGCTGTTTACGTGCCATATAACGAGCCTCTAGTAGTGGCATGCCAACAAAATGACGCCCACGTTGCCTTTATCGACAAAATACATGGGAAATGTAATCCCAGCGTGCTTTCGTTAGCTTCAATCTCCAGTTATGGCGAGGAGGTAACGCTGCATCGATCACTTTTACGTCCGCTTGGTCTGCTTCCACAGCAGCCTGCCATTTTGCGATATCCCACCGTTTAGTCCGTTTGGTAGCGACTCCGACGGAGTTACCCGAACTGGAGTCGTGGAGTCACTATTTAACGCGCCCGATGAAGCGATAGATGATGCAGTCGTCCGCGAAAAGCCGCATGTGCAAGAAAATATTAGTTGGCAAGTCGTTAAAAAAATTAGAAAAAGTAATGGACCAAGAGCACTGCTGTTGCAATGATAGTGAAGTGCAGCGCCTCGACGTGGCGCTGATAGCTGTGTTTAGCTGCACCATGCCTGGCAACAGCGGCAAGTGGTCGCGTGAGAAGGTTTGTGCTCGCCGGCGCATGCGCCGTGGTACCGGCGATGAACACACGGCTACACTTGGACGGTGATTGACATGGACACACAGCGACGGACACATGGCGATATACATACGCTGTAAAATGTACCCTCTAAAATAAACTACTGAAAATTGCCGGTGTAAAAACAGTTGCCCGGAATAGTACCCCCCCCCCTCCCCGAAAAGCATCTCAGCCTGCCCCCCCCCCCCCCCCACCGGGGAAACGGAAAATCTACGGCGCTGAATGTGTGTATTGGCGGTAGCACTCAAGCGCAAATGTCTGGACTCGGCTTTATGACTGCTTGCAATAAGATGGTTGCTATGGCAACCAATGTTCGCGCAACCGGTTCCTCTGGAAGGCAAGACGTAGAAGAGCAGTTGGTCACCTTCAAACATCATACAATAGACAGGCTGCAGACACCGCCCTGTTTCTTCCTTGTACCACAGTCGTCTCACATCTATCTTACAATAAAGAACCGTCCGAGGACATGTTCGAAACATACATACTGAATTTTACAACGAAGAATTTCAGAAAGTCCTAAAAATAGGGTAGTTGAGCAGAAAATAAATTCTGTCCGGAAACAAGTTTCCAGTTACAATGGACATGACAGACTGAAAAAACGTACTGGTTAGGTAAATAATTACCTAAAATGTACCGATTAAATTTTTTAATTATTAAAACTGAATATGCGTTATAATCAGAAGCTTTCTTAGCGTCATCGAAAACAAGGGATCCAAATCATTTATAATAGACATAGGACAAATACAGCACTTTAAGGCGTCCCCCCCCCCCAAAAAAGAAAAACGAAAAAAACGCTTATTTCGGACGTGTTTTTATGTTTCGGTTTCCTATCGAGGCGCATATTTGCGTCAGCGGTCTTGCCTCCACTTGGCGGAGTCGTAAATCGTCCGCCTCGCCCCTCTTGTAGGAAAGGAGGAAGCAGGCTCTGGAAGAAGTATGGCTTCCGTTCGTTGTGCGCCTCGGCCACCGGGGGGCAGTACCGCTGGCGCAAAGACGCGCTCCGATAGTTCACCGAAACCTAGAAACAGGCCCTAACACGCTTTTTTTCTTTCGGCACGCGGCAAAACTTTGCATCCTTATACGAGTATCTTTCTAAAATGGGTTGATATAGTGTTTTTGGTGATGCTCACCGGGTTTCTAATTCAAACCATATGTTTATCTTCACTAATTAAAACGTTTCTTAGTAAATCGTAGTTATTTCCATTGCTCATTAGCATGTGCGTGTGTTTTCGCAATCTTTGGCGTTCACCGTGACTGGCAGTTCGTTCCCAAAATTATGTATTTGTTTTTTTTTTGTTTTTTGTTTTACCAATTTTATTTTAGTGTTTTCTTTTTTGTAAGTCTTCGCGGAAACAGCCAGTATTATAAACCATGCGTGTTTCGAACTTGCGATGAAACCAGCAATGGGTGCTGGTTGATATCATTGTTTACTAAACGCCAATTTATTCTCTCTCTCTGCTTGGATCATGCGTGACGGGTGTCCGCAGATAATTCTGTCATCGTGTCTGCAGACCGTGTCTTGTGAATGATGTTTGAGCAGTGTGAGCGCGTCTTTAATCGCACATTGTGGACCAGCGCGCCACGGTGCACTCACTCCTGCAGGTGGGCTTCGGCTCACTCCAGACCCCGTTGTACTGGCAGGTGGCACTCGCGGCGCCCTCCAGCTCGAAGTCTTCGTCACAGAAGAACTCCACCACGTCGCCGGGGGCGCAGCAGCCGTCGTGTTCGATGTAGCCGTCCTTCAGCGACCCGAGGTTTGGGCAGTCCAGCTTCTCTGAAAAAATTCGTGCATTTTCTTGACCCTAGTTCGCGGACATAATAGAGAGGCATACAATGTGCAGAGTGTTTGGGGCTTGTCACGTGACACTGTGACGGCATGTGACCTAAAGATGTCAAGTCAACGTGTCGCGTGATGTTGCACGTAGCGTGACGTCATATTGTCACGTCAATACCGCTCGCTAAATTTAGCATCACGCGCCGCCAAGTTCAGAGGCAGAAAAGCCTGCTAATTCTGGCGGGCGTACGACTGCTTTTCGTGACGGTTTACTGTGGTTTTCGTCCCACGTGCTCCGAGTGCTAGGAGCATTTCGACATAGCAGTCCTGGATAGAGTCATTTACTGAAAGGGAGGGACTTGTGGCCGAGTGTTAGCGCACCATAGCTCAGAGGACGTGGAGCGGAAGCTCGCGCTTCAAAACTCATGGATCCATCCCCTAACGGTTACTAAGAAAAAAGTGAGACGGTTTCGGAACGTTGGGATCCTTACGTCTTAGAAAATCGTTGGAATCAAAGGTGTGCACCTTTACTGAAAAAGAAGCAAGCAATTACCGCTTCTTGTTACACGCTCCAAAAGTTTCTAAATACGTTACTCGCTACTGGAATTTAGAAGAAACGTGTACCTGCAGCTAAGAGGAAACGCGTTACATCTATATACCCATTTATTGAAAGCGCTCGAAGGAGGCGCTGCTGGCCCTTCCCGTCCCCGCGGCCTACCGGCCAAATTAGAGGACAAACAGATGAAGTACCTCCGGCAGTGCGCAGCACTGCAAATCCAAAGCAGATGCCGTGATCCCGCTTCGAGAGAGCGAAACGGCAACCAAAAGCGGTTCGGACAGACAAGATCGGAGACGACGCATCTCATTGTGGGCATTCTTCCTACGCCTGCACAATGGTTGAAT
>JAZHYW010050928.1:0-15814 GCA_037355805.1 Ixodes ricinus
TATGGCGCACCGTGCATTCACGAGGGCGCCTATCAAACCATTTAGCCGTCTTGGCCGCTAGGCAGCTATTTAGTTGCCTCGCCTCAGACACGATCACATGGTCGTGTCGCCACGGGGTCGATCGGGATCTCGAATTCGGCTCCCGACGTTCCGCTTTCTCTCCTAGCCACTGGATGGCGCTGCAGGCGCCCCTTGGCGGGCGAGGAGAAAACCTCCTCGCCCATCGGTCGAACTAGTCGGGTAACCGGGAGGCAAGAGTCTCTTAGGATTCCGGCCGGCGCTCAAGAAAGGCGAGTGCTAGCAACTGCTCTCGGGCAATAGCGGGACACGAGGCCTAGAGGCCCTCTTTGTGTTAAGCTTTGGGCTTAACGTACGTTTGTAAATATTTGAGTAATGTCGCGTGTGTTTGTAGTATAGATTGAGTGTTTTGTAGCGTTGTGTTTTTATGTACCAATAAACGGGGAGCGGAATCCCGCTCCCGTGAAAGTACCAGGCTGGACTCTGGTTGTTGACGGACCACGTGGGGAACGGCGCACGGGCGGCGGCACGCAAATTCCCACAGGATGCTCGCCGTAGACGGAGTAAGGGTCAGGTTCGGGAGTGGAATCGAGAGCGGAAACGAAAAATCGTGCGAAAATCCTCAGATACGTGCCTCGGGAGGAAGCGTAGGAGAACGTACAACAACGCTGCAATGATGCGAATTACGTGAGTGCCGAGCTGTTGTCACTGTGACACACGCGCGCGGTAGCGAAACGCACTGTGATCTTTTTTTCCTTTTAAAATAAAGATATCAATATTTTATTTCTAGTTTTTCCCTCGACCAGAAACAAACCTCGATCACGCAAAACCTTGGTTCAGGGGATATGATGTAACTCTATTACCTATTGTAGAAGGCGCCTATCCCTCTAGGAGAGAGGAAGTGTTGAAAGAAAGGAAGCCTGGAACTCATTCCTCTAAAATTAACATACACCGTCTCACCATAATCGCTGAAGGGGAGACTACAAGCACGATCTAAGTCCTTGCTTTTGAATGCCCACCGGTTGCAACGAACGATCGCGCGCAGAGAAAGCACCAGCATAAGGCTACCCTCTCGTGCTTGCATCTCTTCTGTTAAAGGTCGACACGCAGCTAGCACTTTCTGTATATTGGACAGCTTGAACCAGGGGAAGATATATAGAGAAATTGAGACAGGAGAGAAAAGGCAGCTGACTACCAACGATTATTTAGTGGGAACTTCTTTTTCCTTGCGTGTTTCAGACACCAACAAAAATTACTACATATTAAAACCTATTATACTAATATAATAATGCATGTGTGTGTTAACAAAATTTTCACATTACCCAACCCTAAACTAATCTTTTAAATTTACCCGCCACAAGCTCATGCTGCCATTTCCTGGACCGTGACGCACCGTAGATATTGTCTCTCCTTTTTGTGAATAGTGATGGATGGGGTGCTGACGCACCCACTCGCGTGTTCTTCGATAGCAAGCGCCTCGAGCATCTCGCGCGCATGAGGATTGTTATTAGTGGCTATGATGGTGATGTCCTTGAACACGGCACTGCAGTGGCAAGTCCTGCAATGAGCTGCAAGATGCCCTGCCGACGTTCCTGTAAGGGATGTTGCGTGCTCGCGGGCTCTGTCGTTAATGCAGCGGCCCGTCTGGCCGATGTAGCACTTCCCGCATGAAAGGGGAATGTTGTAAACCACTCCTGTCATGCATGGTACATATTGTGTTCTGTGGGCAATGTCGCACGTTTTTTCTTTGCCTGTTCTGTTGTTAACTCGTCTGCACATGGAGTACGCTTTATTAGGCGCGGAGCATACTACTTGGATCTCATTCCTCGCGGCGATCTTTTTCAATTTGTGTGTTATCCCGTGAACGTATGGTAGCACAGCGATCTTCCGTCGGGTTCCCTCGTTTTCTTTTTGCTCGACTTTTCACTCTTCAAGTTTCTGCAGATGGTCTCACAAACGGGTACCAAGATACTTGGTGGGTATCCCGAATTCTGTAATCGTGACATCTGTTTTTCAAAGCTCTGCCCTATCTGGTGTTTACATGATTTGTTTAAGGCAGACACTAACGCCGTGCTGGCGATACCTCGCTTAATAGTTCTTGAGTGGCCAGAGGTAAACGGCAGAAACCCTTTTGCTGACCGGGGTTCATACCTCCAGCAAACGTGCCCTTGTTGGAAAATTAGCGCGAGGTCTAGGAATTTGATATTTTTGTCCACAGGTGATTCATGTGTGAACACCAATTCGGGGCAACTTTCTTGAAACACTTGCAGAGTAGTATCCTTGCATTCTTCACTCTGGTCATCACCTTCTGTGGCACAAAGTACTAAAAAATCATCCACATATCGGAAGATGGCTGTGACCCTTGTATCTGTCAGATTACTTGCGATGATCTTTCCGCATGCCCCCAGGAATAAGTCACACAATTGCGGCGCTACCCGAGACCCTATACATACTCCACTCTTTTGTACATATTGTTGATCTTGAAAGTCTACTACAGTGGAAGTCAAATATATACCTAATAGTTCCAAAAGGTGCTCACACTTAGTCCAGCAGTATTCTGAAACGCTGTAGAGCCCTGCTCCTCGATGGTGGTTCGGAGAATTGCCATGAGTCTACTGTGTGGGATTGAGTAATACATCTCTTGGATATCGATGGAAAATCCAGATGTGACGCTTTCTCCATTCTTCCTAAGATATTCAATTAAATGTTCCGAATTCTTAATTCTGTACGGATCGTCGGATTCTATCAAGGACAACTGTTTCGCCAGGAACGTTGATAGATGGACTTGCCAGGTTCCTCGTTCCGACACAATGGCCCGAAACGGTATGCCTTCCTTATGTGTTTTTGCTGAGAAAAACACTTGCAGATGTCCCTTCTTCGTTTTCTTTATTTTTGTGCGGAGGCTGTTAAGCTCGTTTTTATCAAGTAGCTTCAGGGCTGCTGGTTTAGACTTCTTGCTTCTTTTTTCTTCCACCTGAATGAAGTTCTTAGCCATTGCAGCAGCAGCTTTTTCTTCGTATG
Source organism: Ixodes ricinus (assembly GCA_037355805.1). Taxonomy (NCBI): domain Eukaryota; kingdom Metazoa; phylum Arthropoda; class Arachnida; order Ixodida; family Ixodidae; genus Ixodes; species Ixodes ricinus. The sequence continues at coordinate 3,040 of JAZHYW010050928.1, forward strand.
CGTCTGAATCTAAGACCACAAACCCGCCTTCCTTATCAGAAACACAGAGCTTAAGTTCTTTGCTGATGAGCTCATGTATTGTGGTACCAAAGCTTCTATTTACTTTTGCTGAGCTTCTTTGGCTTGCGATGCAGTCAATCCCTTCACTGATTATCCTTGAAGCGCTCTCATCTTGAGCCTTGGATGCGATGTTTCTGACCAAGGCAACCTTGTCAATGGGCTGTAGCCGTGGTGGTAGAGCAAACTTCGGCCCTTGTTCTAGTATGTTTCTCGCCTTATTTGAGATACTGATATCTCCGATGACTTGAAGGGCCTGTCTTTTTGGATGTTCCTTGTCCTTCCTTGCCATGTGCTCCTTGAAGTATGGGAGATACTGCGTTGTCCACATGGTCTCTGTTGAATGCCTTGCGATAGTCAGGTGGTTACTCAACAACATTGTAGCTGGGGACACTTGTCCGCACTACGAAAATCAGGGTTCTACAGCGTTTCAGAATACTGCTGGACTAAGTATGAGCACCTTGTTGGAACTATTAGGTATATATTTGACTTCCACTGTAGTAGACTTTCAAGATCAACAATATGTACAAAAGAGTGGAGTATGTATAGGGTCTCGGTAGCGCCACGATTGTGTGACTTATTCCTGGGGGCATGCGGAAAGATCATCGCAAGTAATCTGACAGATACAAGGGTCACAGCCATCTTCCGATATGTGGATGATTTTTTAGTACTTTGTGCCACAGAAGGTGATGACCAGAGTGAAGAATGCAAGGATACTACTCTGCAAGTGTTTCAAGAAAGTTGCCCCGAATTGGTGTTCACACATGAATCACCTGTGGACAAAAATATCAAATTCCTAGACCTCGCGCTAATTTTCCAACAAGGGCACGTTTGCTGGAGGTATGAACCCCGGTCAGCAAAAGGGTTTCTGCCGTTTACCTCTGGCCACTCAAGAACTATTAAGCGAGGTATCGCCAGCACGGCGTTAGTGTCTGCCTTAAACAAATCATGTAAACACCAGATAGGGCAGAGCTTTGAAAAACAGATGTCACGATTACAGAATTCGGGATACCCACCAAGTATCTTGGTACCCGTTTGTGAGACCATCTGCAGAAACTTGAAGAGTGAAAAGTCGAGCAAAAAAGAAAACGAGGGAACCCGACGGAAGATCGCTGTGCTACCATACGTTCACGGGATAACACACAAATTGAAAAAGATCGCCGCGAGGAATGAGATCCAAGTAGTATGCTCCGCGCCTAATAAAGCGTACTCCATGTGCAGACGAGTTAACAACAGAACAGGCAAAGAAAAAACGTGCGACATTGCCCACAGAACACAATATGTACCATGCATGACAGGAGTGGTTTACAACATTCCCCTTTCATGCGGGAAGTGCTACATCGGCCAGACGGGCCGCTGCATTAACGACAGAGCCCGCGAGCACGCAACATCCCTTACAGGAACGTCGGCAGGGCATCTTGCAGCTCATTGCAGGACTTGCCACTGCAGTGCCGTGTTCAAGGACATCACCATCATAGCCACTAATAACAATCCTCATGCGCGCGAGATGCTCGAGGCGCTTGCTATCGAAGAACACGCGAGTGGGTGCGTCAGCACCCCATCCATCACTATTCACAAAAAGGAGAGACAATATCTACGGTGCGTCACGGTCCAGGAAATGGCAGCATGAGCTTGTGGCGGGTAAATTTAAAAGATTAGTTTAGGGTTGGGTAATGTGAAAATTTTGTTAACACACACATGCATTATTATATTAGTATAATAGGTTTTAATATGTAGTAATTTTTGTTGGTGTCTGAAACACGCAAGGAAAAAGAAGTTCCCACTAAATAATCGTTGGTAGTCAGCTGCCTTTTCTCTCCTGTCTCAATTTCTCTATATATCTTCCCCTGGTTCAAGCTGTCCAATATACAAGTATGTACCAACACGCTCAACTATCAACCGTTACTTAGCACTTTCTGCCAGGCAACAAATTCTTTTTCAGAGTCCTTCTCTTCATTCATTCCTCCTCCCCGACAGGAGCGAGTCCGAGCAAAGTGTTCGGAAAAGCTTGCGGAGCAAGTCAACAGTCCACTTTCGACACTCTCACTGGCGCGTTTTCGCGGACGTCACGTCGACTGGTTTACAAGGAAGAGAACGACAAGGTGGGATCCGAGGTTTAGGTAATAGCGCCACAGTGCTCAGAAAGGAGGAGGGGTCTATCCTTTCTTGGAGGGAAAGGAAGAATCGAGGGCCAGTTTCAAGGGAGACGGAAGAGCAGGATCCAGACGATCAGTGCATACTCCAGGGACGGTCCACGTACCTGGATGAAGACGGTGAAGAGCACGATGACGAGCGTGGTGGTGACGAACATCTCGTAGTTGACGAACTTGCACGTGCTTAGCATGATCACCAGCGAGAAGGCGACGGCACCCCGGAGCCCGCCGTACGCCTGAGTTAGAAAAATCTTGTCAGGAAGTGTTTTCACTCGGACGTTGTTGCAAACTTGAGAGCGAAGCTGTACACTCCTGTGATGTAGCAAGTGCGTAATGCGCCGTTTAGGCAGCGACGAACGCTGCTACGTGCGACGCGAGTCGATCGGGTGTTTGGGGAGCACAGCACCTGCCACTTGACTCCACGGAGCGCAAGTCCGTCTGCTCCTTGCACAGGGGTAGCAATGACGTCAGAACGCCAAACACTTATTGGCTGATCGAAAAAATAAAAATAGAGGGTATACCTCGAGGCATCTAACATTGAGGTCACCCCTATGCTTTCAATCAAAGCCAATCGGAGCCCGGCGTCGTTCTGACGTCACCGAAACTCCTGTGCAAGAAGCAGACGAACTTGCTCTCCGCGTTGTGGCGGTGCATCCTCCGGCACTTGACTGGCTCGGCTGAGTCGTGTTGGTTAACGATTTTTTTGGCGAAATCGGGCAGCGGGAACCGGATGTGGATTCCGCAAAAAGTAGAATCGTCGTCGAAGACTAATTTTGAACCAGTAGAAATGCGTGATAGTGCATAGACTGTAGGGCTCTGCGTTATCCGATTAAATTAATTTTAAAAAAAGTAAAAGAAAAAAAAAAGCTTAGCGGTAAAAATGTGGCGGATACGGATTTATTCATAGAGCGCCGAATTTTGGGACGGCCAGTTGTAAAACCCCGACTGGTTTTTATCTGCTCTTTAAATCCCCAGACGGCTTGTGTCATTATTTTATTATTTGCTCTTTTATTAAATAAGCGTCACAAAAATATAAATTGAGCACTTATCCGAAGGGATGGGGCAACCTCCCTACGCCAATAGTCGGACAGATCTGGCCTTTTCAGCCGCTGAACTTGAAGGCTTCCTTTTGGACCGGTCTCTTTCCTAGAGGTTCATTGGCTTTTCTCAGGCCTCCTTTTGTTGAAGGTTGGACCTCCGTGCGCCTACGTGCACGCTTCCTGCCCCATTTGCTTCGGCGATGTAGGAAACGTGTTTGAGGAGATGGGTGCTTTATGGAACGATCATGCGAGATGTTCAATGTGTTGAAAAAGAACATAAAGACACGCTTTTTTTCTTCTTCTTTTTGCCTGAAACTTTCTGGAACGGAAGCGTCCGTGACCACGCCCGCGGTGGAAGAAGCGAAAGTAGGCAGTTTTAGAATAGAGCACGCTAAGGGCTTTCCGTACTCAAAGAATAGAGTCGTCACCACTGCGCATGCGCCAAACGCTATCTGCGGTTTGCGCTTTGCGCGCGCTATCTTAGCGTATGCTGTTTTTTAGAAATTGCGTTCGTACGCAAAAGAGTCTTTGCGCTCCTCCAAGAAGGATTGGTGATGAGAAGTTGGCTAAAGCCAAGACGAGCACAATTAAAAAATTGTGGCTCCCAGGACCGCGACTGCAGCCGCTTTGGCGGCGTCGTGAGCACGACGTCGGCGGCATCCTCGTGACTGCGATTTTGAACACAGGATGACATTGCACTTTTACGGGAGGTGCACGTCAGAAACGTTTTGGAAGACCCAGCAAGGTGGGCAACGATCGCCGGCAACTTGCTGCTTCCGATCCGCGAATGTTTCTCGGCGAAGATGAGACCTCTCTTGCCGAGGTGACGCAAGCGGACATGACCGGTCGACCGCTCTCATCGCATTCTCATATTTAAACAAATCTAAAATGTTGCTTTGAACAAGAACAACAAAAAGCTTGTTTTTCTTTCAAGTTACAGCATTTTATGTGTGAAATAAAAATTGTTACTGCATCTTGGTGGCGTTGCAAGCGTGAGATCCATGGGCTCTTCCGTCGCGGCGGAGAAACGCTATTCTAAAACACTCTTGCCTAGCGTGCGCTAACGCGAGCGCTAAATTTAGCGCTAGCGTGCGCTAAAATTCCCTAGTATGTTCGCTACCTGCTTTGTAGAGGCGCGGAGAGTACACGAGAACGGAACCTGGGCGGCGGCAGTGGGGAGGTGAGGGAGCGTGTCCGCACAGCGCGACCACGTGGGTATTTCGCAATGGCAGCTGCAGGAAAGGAGGGGGGGGAGGAGGGAGGGCGTTCTCCTCCTCGCGGTCAAGTGGGTTTTCGCGAACTTGCCGTGTCGCGGTGTGCGAGAAAAGACGGGTAGAGAAAGAGCAGTGCCTCTGCTGTAGGGTGAGGTTTTGCTATCGTACATGAGCATTTTTTTTTTGCAGGGAAGGTGCACTAACAGCTACCACTGTAAAATTAATCCAGATAAAGACGTCACAGTGAGTGTTTAGCCAATCGCGAACTGCGACCAGAGGAGGATGTAAGGTAGACAGGTGGGGAAACGGCCCATAGAAGCCTACCGCAGCGCCGTGACCTGATTGTGTACTCGTCTGCTTGCGGGTACCCCTGATTTGCGACAGATGGCGTTGCGGCGAGAAGAAAAAATTGGAATCGGATTTGCATGGAACTCTATGGGAGAGTGCGTAAAATAAACCGAGAGCTCGACAGTCCTCCATTGAAAATCCACGAGAAACCATCTCCGTCAGTTTAGCCGGTCGCCACCGGTCGCCCACCCGGAATGAGAGTTCGCGGTGCTCCACATAGATGGCGCCACAGAAAAAGAGAAAACTGAGGGGGACACAATCCGGTCGCTCATTTGGCTCTCGTTTCCCCACCTGTCTATTTTACACCCTGGACCAGAGCGATACTTTTGGTCGTGCATGTCACTAATATCGGCACACAGTGTTGCCATGTGATACGTCAGATCCTCAGGGCTCTGCAATCCCCAAGGTGCCCAGAACGGGAAGTATTTGATCAGAAACGACAACAGCCGCGCCGCCACATGCGTTTCACCGCAAACCGCTCACCGCCTGTGAGTGAGCTTAACGTCTATAGTCCGTTGCAACTCAAGATTGTAGGGCGAGGGTAAGACGGGTTGGGAAGGAGGAAGCAGACGGAACGCTGGAGAAGAGAGGGGGAAACCTCCTTCCCTCTTTAGCGACTATGGTCGGCGCACGACACCTATTTTTCTGCAGCTGACAAGCACAGGTAAGCCGCCACTTCTGGTTCAGATTTATATTTTCTTGCGGTTTTATTATTGCAAGAAGTTTATAGTGATACTTTGGGGTTGTCAACAATAGTTCTTTAAAAGACTTCTCAAATAAAGCTTTATTCTATTTATTTTTTTATGATGGATTTAGTTCTGAGAGACCGGCTATGTCCGCGTGTAGAGGAAATAGACGACTTGTTCTTAAAAACGGAATAATAAGAGGTATGAAGTTAAATATCGGTACCAAGTTTCCTGGAAGACACAAATTCAACCTGCAGCAGAAAAAAAAAACTTTTAGCAAAGCGGTCATAAGTGTGTCTATTAAGGCCTCCGAGTTACCGTAAACGGCCTTCGAACAATTCAAGCTTGAGTTAGCTGGAACAAGTACATTTTGCGATGTTTAAACTTTTTAACTTCAAGGTAAGCAGGGTAACCCGATTGAGATAAGCGGATCAGCCGAGGGGAAGTGGTAAATAAATACAAACCAATCCACCAGACAAACCGAGAAAACCATTTTCGGCAAATAAAGTGAAGTAAACACACCAAATAAACCAAAAATTGTAAAAAAAATAGAAACGACCACACAAGCTATGATTGGCAGCGGCAGCTGTTGTGTTGTTGAAAGATGTGCTTGATAAGATTTTCTGATGTGATTTAAATGTCTAATCCCCCCCTCTCCTAGTGACGCCACTGGTCCTGCGCTCTTTGCTGCTCAGTTCGGCGCGCGTGCCATTGCTGCTCAGACGGAGAGCGAATCTTGCCTGGACCCGAGGCCGGACCTTCGTTTGTAGACACTTCGGGGGTTCTGGAAGGTTCTCCGGAGAACCTTCCAGAACCCCCGAAGCGGCGGCGGTGAGGGAGGGAGAAGGGGGTGCGGGGGGCAGAGAGAAGCAGCTAAGTGAGCTATGCGCGTCCTGCCATGTATGACGTCGTATTGTTGCTGCGTGGTTGCGCGAGACGCGACGGTGATAGGAGAGAGACAGCGCGGCGGCGCTGTCACATGGGTTTTTGCGTACGGACGCCGCCATATTTGGCCAACAGCTGCCGCTCTAAAAAGCAAACACAGATCGATAAATGAAAACATGATTTCCCCACGTCAACAAGCTTTTTTTCTTGAAAAAAAAAAAGGTTAAGTATGTTTTGGGTGAAAAAATTAATAAAAATTCCTCCTTTCCCAACTCTTTAATAAACCATCCACGTACGCACGCAGGCAAGCACACGTGTATCTGGATATAGAGATGTTAAGTAATTCGTGTGGTATATATAACTTAACGCCTGACTGTATTCTAAAGAGAACAGCAGCCAAGAAACTAAGAATTCCCATTACTTAATGAGGTGGCCACGAAATAAAAATTTAATTCGAAACCGCACACGTACAGTTTCCACGGCCTTTTTTCAAATAAATATGTCAAGCTTAAAAACACACACACACACACACACTCTCTCTCTCTCTTTCTCTCTATATATAGGCAAAAATATATAAAAAGAACTTGCCACTATAAAAAGCTAAAACAGAAAAGAAAACTTCCTACGAACCGATATGAGAAAGGTAATCGTTTTTGCTCTCTTCCTTTATCGGTGCGTAAATGATGTTCGTGTAAATTTCCGGGGGCAGGTTGCACAAGTGTTCGATACAGATAGGGATTAGCCCGTCTTAAATGATGGTGCCCCGTGGTTTCGTAGTCTGGACGACAATCAGCCGGTGAAGAATAACAGTTAACATGGGGTCTCCAACGTGCACCAAAAAGAAAGATGACTCACCATAATGAACTGTTCCTCCAAATTGATCTTCTTGATCCGCCCGAACGTGTTCACTAAGTAAGTTAACCCGAAGACCGCTGAAAAGAGACACCAAGGACCATGAACGCTCAGGCAAACCATACCACTCTGCCATTTACCATTTAGATGCGCAGCGCGCGACAAAGTTAGCTTGGGAGATTTGCACCTACGGTAATGACAAATAAAACACAAACACAGGAATGCAACTTCATCGCTTCCTTACATCATCGCATACAGTAGAACCTCTCTATATAGTGAAGTCAGATTTTTTTTGTCAAGAACAAATCCTCGCTATATGTTTACATCATCATATCTGTTCCTCAAATGCCTGTGCCAGTATTAAAATTATACTCAATCTTTTCTTCGTTACATTCGTATATTTATAACATCCGTATCTTTAATATATCCGTATCTCGAATATATCCCTATCCTCGTTATATCCGTATTTTCGCTATATAAGTCTTCGTTACAGAGAGTTTCTGCTGCACTAAGTGTGCACACGCGTTTGTTTGAGTCACACTGGGAGAACAGTCGGCAAACACGTCTCGCAGACGTAAAAAATGCACCTTGCTAGACCGTCATACAGCGATTACAAAAGAGCATATGTGGGAACAAGCGCGGTACTGCTGAAGATCGCTTGATTCGCCAAAAGCATGTTTTTTGTTAAGGCCGCGCACGGTGCTTGCAAGAAGCGAAAGTATGCACTGCAATCTGGTTAGGCAACATCAATAATCTAAACCCTGAGACACGGACAAATAAAATAGCGGATCGCGCAGTGAGGCTCCTATGTTTATGATATATATATATATATATATATATATATATATATATATATTCCATATAATTCAACAAGTACGCACGTCACAGTCACTGAAAATTTAAGAAAGGCAGGGCGTGACCTATCATGTTCAGGCCTTTTGAATTTTTATTTGATTTTCGGCGTATTTGTCGGCGAATGTGGCAATATCATTGGAATATACGATGCTCCAGATCACGACACCCCGCGTTTTTTTAAACCGGCAGTGACTATAAGATTAGAATGGCCTAGTGCGAAGGAGGCTCGTGATATAGAGTTCGCCTCCGTCTCACTGAGGAAGCGGTAGACAAGGCAGAGCGCCGTGGACCAGACGACGAATCCCGTGTTCCAGACGTGCTTCTTGTTCACCAGCACGATGCCCAGGAAGATGAAGATCACCGTGTCCGACACGGCGCTGTTCCGTGCCATGAGGTCCGGACGTGGAGGGGCCAGAAAGGGGAGGGGTGGGAGAAAGGTAACCACAAATGAGACGGGCTTAGTTCACAGCGTGTACATAAGGTGATCGTTTCGCGTTCGGTGTGCGTTTTTGTTTTTGCACTGGTCGTCGTTTAAAAAATAATGATGAGTTTTTATTTTTTTTAATTTTCAACAGCTTTTATGCGGTTTTTGAGCCGGAAGAATCGCTATGCTTTCGTCGTGCGACGCTGTGATTCGGCGGTTGCGTCTCGGTGTAAGGTCACGCTCGGTCAGAACCGCAGTAGAAGCGGGAGAACGTTGTGTCAGATTTCGAAATACTAAAAGCCACACTGGACTACCGGCGTACATTGTTACAGTGTCGTCGGGGCTCGGGGAAACATATGAAAATTCACAAAAACTAAATGTTTTGAAGAAACAACAACAACAACAACAACAAAAGAAAACAGCAATACACACGTTGAAACGCAAACGCACACCACCAGTAGGGACGCAACTTTATAGTCACTTGACCTACATGTTAGTACGATAATTGGTTTTCATTAGCAGCGCACACACGAATGAGAGGACGCCGTCGTGATTCAGTCAACTAATCATCTAATAACAGCCGAATCTTGATTCAGAAATTCCATTGCCATTCGGACGGCAGCGATTGTCAGTATGGACGGCAGCGATGATTGTACGCCTCAATAATAATAATTGGGGTTGTGTGGATATTTATACGGTGCGTGTAGTTGGCCCGCCATCTGCAGTTGCGACGAGTCATCGCCGTAGATACGAGCAACCTAGCCAGTGCGGTACAACCACTTAGCCTGGGGTCTTCTAATCGCCGCACCACGCAGTAGTGATACACGGTGATTGCACGCCGGCTACGATGCTCGTCCAGATCAGAAACAGGCAGGGGTGGGGCCCGAACTCCATGATCCCTGGGCTCTGCAGCGCGAGCTTTCGCTCCACACGCGTCGAGCTGGGCGTGCGCTTTAGCGATTGTACGCCTGCAGATTTAGAAATGAGTTTGTCGCTAAGCAAACCACCAAGGTGTAGTCGTAGCTTTTAGTCGCGCAAAATGCCGTAACAGAAAAAAGTTGCGTGTGTGCTTTAGGTGATTGGACATGCTTACACTCTAATACACCATCATGCACCAACGAGATGTGGTAGTTGCACACCGTCGATTAGCCGCCACGGTCGTTTGCGTACGCACCGGTAGTTGCGATTGCGATTGCGATCGTAACCGCGACCGCACCCGGAAAAAAATATACACGATTGCGATCGGCGAATCGCAATCGCTATATTTTTTCCGGTTCAGTTCCTGGTTCAGTTCCAAGGTGGCGGCGAAGATTTCGGTTCGGTTCAGTTCCGGCTCGGCTCAAAATAACGTATGTTCCGGTTTTCGGTTCGGTCTCGGTTCCGGTTCGACACTCGCGCGTGCAACCGAAAGCTCGGTTACACGGCGCCTTCTCCGTAATAAGCCTCCGTCAGAATGCGGGCACTCTCTGCCGGGATTCGAACCCGCCACATGGGGATCCGTAGGCCGGCGCCCTCGCCCCATGGAACCACCGAGGCGGCAAATTTTCGGAACGCGTTCCCGTTGCAAGTTCCACATGTAAGAAAGGAACTTGTTCCCATTACAGTTAAAAAATGGAACGTATCGTTACATATACGTTACATTTGTATTTTGCTGATTACCATATTTAGTTAGATCGAGCAAAGTTTATTTTTTTTATCTATCCCATCAAATGGCAACATACGAATTTGAATGCCGTGATGGAAGGGCACCAGGAGAAGAAAACAAGCGGAAGCAGAGTTTCATTTGTTGATATATTCACCTTTAAAAATCTCAGCTTTTAACCATATTCATGTTTGTGGTGGGCGATTCAGACGAGCCAAATGTACTGTTACCCCACATTGCACGAGCGTTTTACAACAACCTCACACGTTTCAATCTAACAAAGTCCCTTGTTCGAACTTAACAACAGTTGCTTCTCGATGTTGCTGTCCGCAAGACGAGCAAGTGAAGAAGAGGGTAGGGCTTTTGGAAGGTCAGTCTTGAAAACTACAAGTCCTTCTTCGTGAAGGTTGGATTCGTTGTTCAGTTTGAAGGTGGGGGACAAGGGAGAAGGAATAAAGGTTAATTTTTGTGTATCTTTTAAGTGACCAATGTTCGGGATACAAGGGTGCGTTCGATGTCTGGTAACCTGTTCTTTTGTTGTAACTGTAGGTCTCTTTGTGGAAGTTCAGTGATGGCTGTAGTCGGCCTTAGATTTCTGGGTGTATGAGGATTCGTGGAAGCAAAGAAAGTAGCTGAGTTTGAAACGTCCCTCTTTCTGTGTCTTTTCCTTCGACTAAAAGTTTTGCTTTTTGTACCGCAGTCTCGGGCACTGAAAAAAGAATCAATGTCCACTAGCTCTCCTGCACCCGACTGTTACCAAGCGAGGACCACACAAAATAAACCCTAAGATAAGTAACCAAAAAGTTAACGAGATCCTGCTCTTCGTAAAGATATTGTTTTTATACTTTTAAAATTTCCCTCTTAGAAATAAAATAAAAATTACCCCACTGGACGAAAAAAGGAACGCCGTTCCTTTTTCCGTTCCAGTAAAAATGTAACGAGTTCCCGTTCCAGTTCCACCGATGCAAAATGGAACGGCGGCGTTCCTTCGTTCCTCCTAAAAGGAACGCGTTCCAGGAACGCCGTTCCTTGGAACGCCGTTCCGTACAACACTGCCCACGCTGGGGATAACAAAAGCACAGTGCACGTGCTAAGATCACACATTGTTAGGATTCGGCGATTTCCGTCACTGCAGCGATTGAACGCGGGCGACTACCCGAATGACCGCCAAGGCATTGACTGTCACGAGCCAATAGGCCTCCTGCGTTGCCCAGGGGGTGCTGCGAAAAGGGACTTGTTAGGCCTTGTTTTGGGTAGTACAAACTTGAGCGTCTCAAACTGTCAGGCATGCAGAAGTGTGCCTGCTCTGCTGCGGAGCGCGAGATCACGATGAAAATATAAAGAAACAACAAAAATCCGAACGCCGTCAAAGCTAAGACGCTAAGAGCGCGAGCCATGAGATGCCGTTTCACGCGTTCCAAAGTAGACATGACAAAGAAAAAGAAAAATGAAAGCCTCGCGACACAGGTGTTTCGACGTCACCGCCCAGTGATAATGGACGCGTACCCTAGCGGTGGTGTCATGAATTTGGCACTTTTGATTGTCTTCCGGCGTTGAGTCTGGCCGATATTTGGCGTCCAAAGGTGTTTTTCGTTCTTCAGCACCAGGCAGAGTTAAAAAAGCTCGACCAACGTGCCATAAGTAGCGCGAGGCTCGATCAGGTGATCTTGTACTACTCAAAACGAGGGCGCTACAGTTTGTTCAAAGCCAGCAGGCGGCCTATCGCGTGCTCAAGCGATGGACTCGGAATGGACCAATACGCCTCGCAAGTGGGCTCATTTTCGTCTTCTGCGCATGAGAAAGGAAGTAGCGGTGACGTCAGAACGCCGAGCCCTGATTGGCTGATCGCGGTCCCCTATCTGAGCTGCCGTCTGCTCCTTTGCAACAACGTCTGCTCGCAACGTCGTCTGCGTCTGTCTTACCTTTCCTGCGACTTTCGGAAGTGCAGGTCTTTACGAGCGAGTCTCGACTTCGCCTTTCAGGAGAAGGCAGACGAAATAACTCGAGCGGTTCGTTGTTTTTGTCGAACAACTCAGCAGACGCGCATCAAGGAGGGAAGTCAAAGTACTCACTGGCGAGGTGTCCCGAGACGCCGAGGTTTGTTTGCTAAGAACCGAGAGTGAGCGTGTTAGTGTCCGCAAGTTGCCTCCCAAATACTTTTCCCCCTTTTCGTGTGCGGCAAGACTCATTCATTAACGGCGTCGGCGGGCTTGGCGCAGTTAACGTCGCCTGCTTTACGTCTGCTAGTCACGCGATGGCTTCTTTACCTTTCCTGCGTCTGTCGGATATTCACCGCTTTTTCACCGGCGAGAGTCACCGTTGCCTCGGAAAACAAGGAGATGACAAGAGGAAGAGATTGACCTCTTAAATCTAAAATTGAGGTCAGTGATCACAGTATAATACGGGAAGGGTTCACAAGGGTCGCGCGGGCATATTCCATTCAGCACGCCAGCCGGTCGGGGCAGACGGTCACCGAGTCGGAGTGGCTGTGCCAGGCCTATCTGCCGAGTTCGCTCGGTCGGTGTCGGTGGAACGTGGCCGTTGGAGCTTTTCCCGGGCGTTTGTGGATCCCAGCGTTCTTGTTCGTCGTGGTCTGGTTCAAGTGCTTTTTTACTTTTT
>JAZHYW010050929.1:0-11686 GCA_037355805.1 Ixodes ricinus
TGCTCGCCGTAGACGGAGTAAGGGTCAGGCTCGGGAGTGGAATCGAGAGCGGAAACGAAAAATCGTGCGAAAATCCTCAGATACGTGCTCGGGAGGAAGCGTAGAAACGACAACAACGCTGCAATGATAGCGAATTACGCGAGTGCCGAGCTGCTGTCGCTGTGACACACGTCGCGCGGTAGCGTAAACGCACTGTGATTTTTTTTTTCCTTTTAAAATAAAGATATCAATATTTTATTTCTAGTTTTTCCCTCGACCAGAAACAAACTCGATCACGCAAAACCTTGGTTCAGGGGATATGATGTAACTCTATTACCTATTGTAGAAGAAGCCTATCCCTCTAGAGAGAGAGGAAGTGTTGAAAAGAAAGGAAGCCTGGAACTCTATTCCTCTAAAATTAACATACACCGTCTCACCATAACGCGGAAGGGGAGACTACAAGCACGATCTAGGTCCTTGCTTTTGAATGCCCACCGGTTGCACGAACGATCGCGCGCAGAGAAAGCACCAAGCATAAGGCTACCCTCTCGTGCTTGCATCTCTCTCTCTGTTAAAGGCCGACACGCAGCTAGCACTTTCTGCCAGGCAACAAATTCTTTTTCAGAGTCCTTCTCTTCATTCATTCCTCCTCCCCGACAGGAGCGAGTCCGAGCAAAGTGTTCGGAAAAGCTTGCGGAGCAAGTCAACAGTCCACTTTCGACACTCTCACTGGCGCGTTTTCGCGGACGTCACGTCGACTGGTTTACAAGGAAGAGAACGACAAGGTGGGATCCGAGGTTTAGGTAATAGCGCCACAGTGCTCAGAAAGGAGGAGGGGTCTATCCTTTCTTGGAGGGAAAGGAAGAATCGAGGGCCAGTTTCAAGGGAGACGGAAGAGCAGGATCCAGACGATCAGTGCATACTCCAGGGACGGTCCACGTACCTGGATGAAGACGGTGAAGAGCACGATGACGAGCGTGGTGGTGACGAACATCTCGTAGTTGACGAACTTGCACGTGCTTAGCATGATCACCAGCGAGAAGGCGACGGCACCCCGGAGCCCGCCGTACGCCTGAGTTAGAAAAATCTTGTCAGGAAGTGTTTTCACTCGGACGTTGTTGCAAACTTGAGAGCGAAGCTGTACACTCCTGTGATGTAGCAAGTGCGTAATGCGCCGTTTAGGCAGCGACGAACGCTGCTACGTGCGACGCGAGTCGATCGGGTGTTTGGGGAGCACAGCACCTGCCACTTGACTCCACGGAGCGCAAGTCCGTCTGCTCCTTGCACAGGGGTAGCAATGACGTCAGAACGCCAAACACTTATTGGCTGATCGAAAAAAAAAAATAGAGGGTATACCTCGAGGCATCTAACATTGAGGTCACCCCTATGCTTTCAATCAAAGCCAATCGGAGCCCGGCGTCGTTCTGACGTCACCGAAACTCCTGTGCAAGAAGCAGACGAACTTGCTCTCCGCGTTGTGGCGGTGCATCCTCCGGCACTTGACTGGCTCGGCTGAGTCGTGTTGGTTAACGATTTTTTTGGCGAAATCGGGCAGCGGGAACCGGATGTGGATTCCGCAAAAAGTAGAATCGTCGTCGAAGACTAATTTTGAACCAGTAGAAATGCGTGATAGTGCATAGACTGTAGGGCTCTGCGTTATCCGATTAAATTAATTTTAAAAAAAGTAAAAGAAAAAAAAAAGCTTAGCGGTAAAAATGTGGCGGATACGGATTTATTCATAGAGCGCCGAATTTTGGGACGGCCAGTTGTAAAACCCCGACTGGTTTTTATCTGCTCTTTAAATCCCCAGACGGCTTGTGTCATTATTTTATTATTTGCTCTTTTATTAAATAAGCGTCACAAAAATATAAATTGAGCACTTATCCGAAGGGATGGGGCAACCTCCCTACGCCAATAGTCGGACAGATCTGGCCTTTTCAGCCGCTGAACTTGAAGGCTTCCTTTTGGACCGGTCTCTTTCCTAGAGGTTCATTGGCTTTTCTCAGGCCTCCTTTTGTTGAAGGTTGGACCTCCGTGCGCCTACGTGCACGCTTCCTGCCCCATTTGCTTCGGCGATGTAGGAAACGTGTTTGAGGAGATGGGTGCTTTATGGAACGATCATGCGAGATGTTCAATGTGTTGAAAAAGAACATAAAGACACGCTTTTTTTCTTCTTCTTTTGCCTGAAACTTTCTGGAACGGAAGCGTCCGTGACCACGCCCGCGGTGGAAGAAGCGAAAGTAGGCAGTTTTAGAATAGAGCACGCTAAGGGCTTTCCGTACTCAAAGAATAGAGTCGTCACCACTGCGCATGCGCCAAACGCTATCTGCGGTTTGCGCTTTGCGCGCGCTATCTTAGCGTATGCTGTTTTTTAGAAATTGCGTTCGTACGCAAAAGAGTCTTTGCGCTCCTCCAAGAAGGATTGGTGATGAGAAGTTGGCTAAAGCCAAGACGAGCACAATTAAAAAATTGTGGCTCCCAGGACCGCGACTGCAGCCGCTTTGGCGGCGTCGTGAGCACGACGTCGGCGGCATCCTCGTGACTGCGATTTTGAACACAGGATGACATTGCACTTTTACGGGAGGTGCACGTCAGAAACGTTTTGGAAGACCCAGCAAGGTGGGCAACGATCGCCGGCAACTTGCTGCTTCCGATCCGCGAATGTTTCTCGGCGAAGATGAGACCTCTCTTGCCGAGGTGACGCAAGCGGACATGACCGGTCGACCGCTCTCATCGCATTCTCATATTTAAACAAATCTAAAATGTTGCTTTGAACAAGAACAACAAAAAGCTTGTTTTTCTTTCAAGTTACAGCATTTTATGTGTGAAATAAAAATTGTTACTGCATCTTGGTGGCGTTGCAAGCGTGAGATCCATGGGCTCTTCAGTCGCGGCGGAGAAACGCTATTCTAAAACACACTTGCCTAGCGTGCGCTAACGCGAGCGCTAAATTTAGCGCTAGCGTGCGCTAAAATTCCCTAGTATGTTCGCTACCTGCTTTGTAGAGGCGCGGAGAGTACACGAGAACGGAACCTGGGCGGCGGCAGTGGGGAGGTGAGGGAGCGTGTCCGCACAGCGCGACCACGTGGGTATTTCGCAATGGCAGCTGCAGGAAAGGAGGGGGGGGAGGAGGGAGGGCGTTCTCTCCCTCGCGGTCAAGTGGGTTTTCGCGAACTTGCCGTGTCGCGGTGTGCGAGAAAAGACGGGTAGAGAAAGAGCAGTGCCTCTGCTGTAGGGTGAGGTTTTGCTATCGTACATGAGCATTTTTTTTTTGCAGGGAAGGTGCACTAACAGCTACCACTGTAAAATTAATCCAGATAAAGACGTCACAGTGAGTGTTTAGCCAATCGCGAACTGCGACCAGAGGAGGATGTAAGGTAGACAGGTGGGGAAACGGCCCATAGAAGCCTACCGCAGCGCCGTGACCTGATTGTGTACTCGTCTGCTTGCGGGTACCCCGATTTGCGACAGATGGCGTTGCGGCGAGAAGAAAAAATTGGAATCGGATTTGCATGGAACTCTATGGGAGAGTGCGTAAAATAAACCGAGAGCTCGACAGTCCTCCATTGAAAATCCACGAGAAACCATCTCCGTCAGTTTAGCCGGTCGCCACCGGTCGCCCACCCGGAATGAGAGTTCGCGGTGCTCCACATAGATGGCGCCACAGAAAAAGAGAAAACTGAGGGGACACAATCCGGTCGCTCATTTGGCTCTCGTTTCCCCACCTGTCTATTTTACACCCTGGACCAGAGCGATACTTTTGGTCGTGCATGTCACTAATATCGGCACACAGTGTTGCCATGTGATACGTCAGATCCTCAGGGCTCTGCAATCCCCAAGGTGCCCAGAACGGGAAGTATTTGATCAGAAACGACAACAGCCGCGCCGCCACATGCGTTTCACCGCAAACCGCTCACCGCCTGTGAGTGAGCTTAACGTCTATAGTCCGTTGCAACTCAATATTGTAGGGCGAGGGTAAGACGGGTTGGGAAGGAGGAAGCAGACGGAACGCTGGAGAAGAGAGGGGGAAACCTCCTTCCCTCTTTAGCGACTATGGTCGGCGCACGACACCTATTTTTCTGCAGCTGACAAGCACAGGTAAGCCGCCACTTCTGGTTCAGATTTATATTTTCTTGCGGTTTTATTATTGCAAGAAGTTTATAGTGATACTTTGGGGTTGTCAACAATAGTTCTTTAAAAGACTTCTCAAATAAAGCTTTATTCTATTTATTTTTTTATGATGGATTTAGTTCTGAGAGACCGGCTATGTCCGCGTGTAGAGGAAATAGACGACTTGTTCTTAAAAACGGAATAATAAGAGGTATGAAGTTAAATATCGGTACCAAGTTTCCTGGAAGACACAAATTCAACCTGCAGCAGAAAAAAAAACTTTTAGCAAAGCGGTCATAAGTGTGTCTATTAAGGCCTCCGAGTTACCGTAAACGGCCTTCGAACAATTCAAGCTTGAGTTAGCTGGAACAAGTACATTTTGCGATGTTTAAACTTTTTAACTTCAAGGTAAGCAGGGTAACCCGATTGAGATAAGCGGATCAGCCGAGGGGAAGTGGTAAATAAATACAAACCAATCCACCAGACAAACCGAGAAAACCATTTTCGGCAAATAAAGTGAAGTAAACACACCAAATAAACCAAAAATTGTAAAAAAAATAGAAACGACCACACAAGCTATGATTGGCAGCGGCAGCTGTTGTGTTGTTGAAAGATGTGCTTGATAAGATTTTCTGATGTGATTTAAATGTCTAATCCCCCCCCTCTCCTAGTGACGCCACTGGTCCTGCGCTCTTTGCTGCTCAGTTCGGCGCGCGTGCCATTGCTGCTCAGACGGAGAGCGAATCTTGCCTGGACCCGAGGCCGGACCTTCGTTTGTAGACACTTCGGGGGTTCTGGAAGGTTCTCCGGAGAACCTTCCAGAACCCCCGAAGCGGCGGCGGTGAGGGAGGGAGAAGGGGTGCGGGGGGCAGAGAGAAGCAGCTAAGTGAGCTATGCGCGTCCTGCCATGTATGACGTCGTATTGTTGCTGCGTGGTTGCGCGAGACGCGACGGTGATAGGAGAGAGACAGCGCGGCGGCGCTGTCACATGGGTTTTGCGTACGGACGCCGCCATATTTGGCCAACAGCTGCCGCTCTAAAAAGCAAACACAGATCGATAAATGAAAACATGATTTCCCCACGTCAACAAGCTTTTTTTCTTGAAAAAAAAAAAGGTTAAGTATGTTTTGGGTGAAAAAATTAATAAAAATTCCTCCTTTCCCAACTCTTTAATAAACCATCCACGTACGCACGCAGGCAAGCACACGTGTATCTGGATATAGAGATGTTAAGTAATTCGTGTGGTATATATAACTTAACGCCTGACTGTATTCTAAAGAGAACAGCAGCCAAGAAACTAAGAATTCCCATTACTTAATGAGGTGGCCACGAAATAAAAATTTAATTCGAAACCGCACACGTACAGTTTCCACGGCCTTTTTTCAAATAAATATGTCAAGCTTAAAAACACACACACACACACACACTCTCTCTCTCTCTTTCTCTCTATATATAGGCAAAAATATATAAAAAGAACTTGCCACTATAAAAAGCTAAAACAGAAAAGAAAACTTCCTACGAACCGATATGAGAAAGGTAATCGTTTTTGCTCTCTTCCTTTATCGGTGCGTAAATGATGTTCGTGTAAATTTCCGGGGGCAGGTTGCACAAGTGTTCGATACAGATAGGGATTAGCCCGTCTTAAATGATGGTGCCCCGTGGTTTCGTAGTCTGGACGACAATCAGCCGGTGAAGAATAACAGTTAACATGGGGTCTCCAACGTGCACCAAAAAGAAAGATGACTCACCATAATGAACTGTTCCTCCAAATTGATCTTCTTGATCCGCCCGAACGTGTTCACTAAGTAAGTTAACCCGAAGACCGCTGAAAAGAGACACCAAGGACCAGGAACGCTCAGGCAAACCATACCACTTTGCCATTTACCATTTAGATGCGCAGCGCGCGACAAAGTTAGCTTGGGAGATTTGCACCTACGGTAAGACAAATAAAACACAAACACAGGAATGCAACTTCATCGCTTCCTTACATCATCGCATACAGTAGAACCTCTCTATATAGTGAAGTCAGATTTTTTTTGTCAAGAACAAATCCTCGCTATATGTTTACATCATCATATCTGTTCCTCAAATGCCTGTGCCAGTATTAAAATTATACTCAATCTTTTCTTCGTTACATTCGTATATTTATAACATCCGTATCTTTAATACATCCGTATCTCGAATATATCCCTATCCTCGTTATATCCGTATTTTCGCTATATAAGTCTTCGTTACAGAGAGTTTCTGCTGCACTAAGTGTGCACACGCGTTTGTTTGAGTCACACTGGGAGAACAGTCGGCAAACACGTCTCGCAGACGTAAAAAATGCACCTTGCTAGACCGTCATACAGCGATTACAAAAGAGCATATGTGGGAACAAGCGCGGTACTGCTGAAGATCGCTTGATTCGCCAAAAGCATGTTTTTTGTTAAGGCCGCGCACGGTGCTTGCAAGAAGCGAAAAGTATGCCTGCAATCTGGTTAGGAAACATCAATAATCTAAACCCTGAGACACGGACAAATAAAATAGCGGATCGCGCAGTGAGGCTCCATATATGTATATATATATATATATATATATATATATATATATATATATATATATATATATATATATTCCATATAATTCAACAAGTACGCACGTCACAGTCACTGAAAATTTAAGAAAGGCAGGGCGTGACCTATCATGTTCAGGCCTTTTGAATTTTTATTTGATTTTCGGCGTATTTGTCGGCGAATGTGGCAATATCATTGGAATATACGACGCTCCAGATCACGACGCCCCGCGTTTTTTTTTAAACCGGCAGTGACTATAAGCTGTGTACCTGTGGGGGGTGAGGACCAGTCAAGTGTTGTCAGCTTCCTAGCTCACTGCTGTTATAGGAATGGCTCGTGCGACTCGTATACAGAGTTCGCCCGTCTCACTGAGGAAGCGGTAGACAAGGCAGAGCGCCGTGGACCAGACGACGAATCCCGTGTTCCAGACGTGCTTCTTGTTCACCAGCACGATGCCCAGGAAGATGAAGATCACCGTGTCCGACACGGCGCTGTTCCGTGCCATGAGGTCCGGACGTGGAGGGGCCAGAAAGGGGAGGGGTGGGAGAAAGGTAACCACAAATGAGACGGGCTTAGTTCACAGCGTGTACATAAGGTGATCGTTTCGCGTTCGGTGTGCGTTTTTTTGCACTGGTCGTCGTTTAAAAAAATAATGATGAGTTTTTATTTTTTTTAATTTTCCAAAGCTTTTATGCGGTTTTTGAGCCGGAAGAATCGCTATGCTTTCGTCGTGCGACGCTGTGATTCGGCGGTTGCGTCTCGTGTAAGGTCACGCTCGGTCAGAACCGCAGTAGAAGCGGGAGAACGTTGTGTCAGATTTCGAAATACTAAAAGCCCCACTGGACTACCGGCGTACATTGTTACAGTGTCGTCGGGGCTCGGGGAAACATATGAAAATTCACAAAAACTAAATGTTTTGAGAAAACAACAACAACAACAACAACAAAAGAAAACAGCAATACACACGTTGAAACGCAAACGCACACCACCAGTAGGGACGCAACTTTATAGTCACTTGACCTACATGTTAGTACGATAATTGGTTTTTATTAGCAGCGCACACGAATGAGAGGACGCCGTCGTGATTCAGTCAACTAATCATCTAATAACAGCCGAATCTTTATTTATTATTACTTTTGCGGTGCCCCTCAACAGCCCGAGAGCCTACAAGAGGGTGCACCAAAGTTCGTACATGCAAGAGCACAAAACATAAAATACATGATACAAAAACATGCCTAGAAAAAAAAAAGTTTACATGTTTGATAACAGCACTGATGCAAAAGCATGCCTAGTTAAAGTGTAGATATGTAATAATAAAGCAAATGTGATCTCCGACACTGCAAACACTGATGTGTAAGGTTGTTTCCCCAGCTATATTGTTACAAAAGTACCAACAAAGGAAACATTCCATCAAAAAAGCCTGGTCAGTGCTCGCATGCTAAAATTTTTACGCTCAAAAATATCTGCCTTCGGCGTGTTTACTGCATTCCAGAAATTAAAAGCGTACTGAATACGTTCCAGGGGCCGCATGCTCTTTGGCTCAGAGCAGCCGAATACACGATGAGAGCGAAGCGCCCGTCTTGGCACGGCAATAAAAACAGAAGAGGTTAGTTCGGGGCAGTCGATAAAACCGTGAAGACATTTGTGTAAAAACACAAAATCCCGTGTCTGCTCTCCTTGTGGACAGGTAGTGAAGATGTAAAATATTTAATAAGCGCTCATGGCTGAAGTGAAATCTTGATTCAGAAATTTCATTGCCATTCGGACGGCAGCGATTGTCACATGGACGGCAGCGATGATTATACGCCTGCACATTTAGAAATGAGTTTGTCAGCCGCAAACCACCAAGGTGTAGTCGTAGCTTTTAATGCCTGTGCAAAATGCCGTAATAAAAAAAATGTGTATGTGTGTTTTAGGTGATTGGACATGCTATTCTAAAACTTCCCCATGACCAACTAGATGTGGTGTTGCACACCGTCGATTAGCCGTCACGGCTCGCCGAACATCGCAATCTGGTCGTATGCCCAGCCAGTCCCAGCACGCCATGAAAGAACTACAGCGGCAGGTTTAGTCCTGATCGAGATACTCTAAGGAATCGTCGTGCGTATACAAGCACGTGCAGCGTGAGCGTGAACCTATCTTTGGCAAGCTTGCATTGCACGCACCGTTACTAGATCAACTCAGTTATGGAACTTCCCATAGACGCTGTACATTGGACGGGGTCCGAAACCGTGTCCGATTTTTTGCAGCTAGGTGGCGCTGCCGGCGCATTAATCCACGCGTTTTCGTCTGCTACTGCTCCGCGGCTGCTTTTGAGTCCCGACTCCTCTCGAGGTTCAGCATGGTTTTGGGTTAGTTTTTGCCCTTTCGCCAGTAAAAAGTAAAAATGTGACTACCAACAGCAGCAGAAACAATTTCTGCTGCTGTTATTTGTAAGAAAGGCCAGAACCGCGCCGTCAATGATGATGATAGCGAGTATTAATGCGGAGCGCGCGCCCTCTAACAGGCGCCACGCAAAGGGACCCCCTCCGGAGCGAAGTTCCAGAACTGAGTTGTTCTAATAACGTTGATTGCACGAACTTGCCCGCACGAGCAGAGGCATGGCGGTCGCCAGATGCCCTGCTCGCAATCACCTATTATGTGAGCTTCTGGCCTCGCTATCCAGATAACACGCTCTGACCCACGCAAACATTTTCACGGAATGAGTAAACGACCCAAGCGGTATTTTGCTGCGGTAACGGCACACGTACCCGCACGCATGGTTATGGCACTGCTACACTTGTAAAACTAAAGCCCCTCTATGTAAAACATGACAAATAGTGACCTCTTTTTGCTCCTTTGTCTTAATAATATCAGAATGTAAAATGTACCAGTGCGATGCTGCTCTTGTTCTGGGACCGCATAAAATAGCACTGCAGTTTTGTTTCTTTGCCTTTGTTGCTTGCAAACGAAGCATTCTAGTATCACTGAAGTCAATAAAGTTATGTAATGAAAAAGTATATTTGAAAGTAACTGAACTAAATTTATAAGCAATTTGTACTGTACTAAGGATATTTTTGAGGAAAATTAACCTTAGTAGTACTCTAGATACGTTCTCAAGCATGTATTTTTTGACTTGTTAAATACCATTGTCGAGTATCTTGTACAACATTCTCCAAAGCCACACGCAGAAGTCAAACCTGCTGATCTTGATCGCCCATTGACAGACCCGCAATCTAGAGAAAGCGATTCCGGAGCGCGCCAAACCGAGGATTGGAAATCACTCTCACAATATCTCTAATGCACTCCTGTCCCATGCTATCACTCGTTCAATTATCCTGAGGATCGTAACTTATAAAACACGCATTAGATTTTTTTTCCGCCGCAAAATGGAAGTCGCAGAAAAAAAAGAAACTTATAGAAAAACGAACTGGCTTCACGCCTTCAACTCGGAGTCAGAACTAGCGGCCAGATAGGCTGTGTTCCAAATCTTACCTAAATAGATCCGAGTTACTCCGGTGGGTCGTGTCACGTGACAACACAGATAGAGCGACGCTTGACGCGGGTAGATTTTCGAAAGCCAAGGTATAAAACCCTTACCGCGGAGTAAGATAGAGTAAATCTTGGAACACGGCCATAATCTGGTGCCGATTATAAACCGCCAACGTCTATCATTGCCCCGCCACGGTGCCCCACGCTCAGTGCTATACACGTTCCTCAAGAAAAGGAACTCGAGTTCATTCCTCGTTCCTTCAGATTTTTGGAACGCGTTCCCGTTGCAAGTTCCACATGTAAGAAAGGAACTCGTTCCCGTTACAGTTAAAAAATAAAACGCATCGTTACATATACGTTACATTTGTATTTTGCTGAATACCATATATAGTTAGATCAAGCAAAGACTTTTTGTCTATCCCATCAAAAGGCAACATACGATTTTGAATGCCGTGATGGAAGGGCACCAGGAGAAGAAAGCAAGCGGAAGCAGGGTTTCATCTGTTGATATATTCCTTTTAAAAATCTCAGCTTTTCACCATATTCACGTTCTGTGGTGGGCGATTGAGACGAGCCAAATGTATTGTTACTCCACATCGCACGAGCGTTCAACAACCTCACACGTTTCAATCTAGCAAAGTCCCTCGTTCGAACTTAACAACAGTTGCTTCTCGATGTAGCTGTCAGCAAGACGAGCAAGTGAAGAAGAGGGTAGAGCTTTTGGAAAGTCAGATTCGAAACTACAAGTTCTTCTTCGTGAAGGTTGGATTCGTTGTTCAGTTTGAAGGTGGGGGACAAGGGGACAAGGAATAAAGGTTAATTTTTGTGTTAATTTTGAGTGTCCAATGTTCGAGATACAAGGGTGCGTTCGATGTCTGGTAACCTGTTCTTTTGTTGTTACTGGAGGTCTCTTTGTGGAAGTTCTGTGCCGGCGGTAGTCGGCCTAAAATTTCTGGGTGTATTAGGATTCGTGGAAGCAAAGAAAGTGGCTGAGTTTGAAACGTCCCTCTTTCTGTGTCTTTTCCTTCGCCTAAAAGTTTTGCTTTTAGCACCGCAGTCTCGGGCACTGAAAAAAGAATCGATGTCCGCTAGCTCTCCTGCACCCGACTGTCACCAAGCAAGGGCCACACAAAATAAATCCTAAGATAAGTAACCAAAAAGTTAACGAGATCCTGTTCTTCGTAAAGACATTGTTTTTATACTTTTAAAATTTCCCTCTTGAAATAAAAATAAAAATTACCACACTGGACAAAAAAAGGAATTGCTTTTTCCGTTCCAGTAAAAATGTAACGAGTACCCGTTCCAGTTCCACCGATGCAAAATGGAACGACGGCGTTCCTTCGTTCCTCCTAAAAGGAACGCGAACGCCGTTCCTTGGCACCTCCGTTCCGCACAACACTGCCCACGCTGGGGTTAACAAAAGCACGTGACGTGCTAAGATCCACAGATTGTTAGGATTCGGCGATTTCCGTCACTGCAGCGATTGAACGCGGGCGACTACCCGAATGACCGCCAAGGCATTGAATGTCACGAGCCAATATCGAGTGCTCAAGCAATGCTCGTGTCTATTG
>JAZHYW010050930.1:0-18207 GCA_037355805.1 Ixodes ricinus
GGCTCATGAAAATTGCTATTTTCATGAGCCAAAATGGCGACTATACGGGGAGCTTGGCGCTACTTTCCCACGATCCAGTTACTTTAGGTACAGTGCTCTAGAGAGTTGTAGTGGCAAGAGCGGCGGCCGCCGCGTGAAGATTTTGCGCGTAGGCGACACCGTAGCGCTGCTGTTCTAAGCCTAATAGAACGTGCCCCGTCAGCTCCGTCGTCGGCGCTGCTCGGCGTGTACTACTGTGGTTAAACTGGAGCTTTTCGCAACGCAGAACAATTGCTAATGTGAATAATTGTAGGTTTCCTTTTGGACTAATGCCTCTAGAGTGTGTGCTGTCCTCTACTTTCATTATTCGCGTGTTTCTGATGGAGATCATTTGATTAATATCGACTCAACACCGCTCCCCCCCCCCTTCCCAGTGCTGACAGGTCGTTCAGCAACGCCATCACTTGGGCTGCACGCTTAATAGCTGCGAAAGAAGCCACGCGATACTGATATAACAAGGAAAAATAGACTAATAAATCTCAATAAATCTCACTATTTTTAACGGTAAGAGGAACGATAAACTTCTGTATTGTTTTTTGTCATCGTGTTGCTGATGCGGGGATCAGCGTTGTGTAGGGTGCAAGGCCGAGCGCGTTTGGGAACGGCCAAGGTGCCACTGCAACTGGCGAACATATAGCGAATTGTCTTCTGTGGAAGGCAGTCTATGAAGAAAAAATACCTCGATTGGGAGTACATGAAGCATTAAAATACAATATGAACACAAACTTCAACGACCCCTAATATGAAAAAAATTATCTACTCACTGCTTTATGACCTCTCAAAATTGGTAATACACTTCATCAACATACACAGCAAACACATGACAGATATCCAGCAACATACTACGCAAAAAGACTACAAAATAGTCGTAATTTGTTGCGGCATACAATCCTAACCTCTTCGCCATTGACGATGTGCACATAGTCCCGAAGGATAAGGCGCGGTTCAAAATGTCTCTCGCACACCGTTGATGTCTCGGCGAGGCGTTTATCTTCTCGATTAAGATATTTTTCCCACTGTAGTTTGCGCGACTCCTCCTTTGGCTTACGAAACAGCGACGGCTTACGATCGCTGGTGCTCCGGCTGCCCTTGTTGACCGGGTAGCTCGACTTGCATTCCGGCGCGAAACAGTGTGTGTGTTCGTCTTTTTTCTTGCATTTATGACCGAGACGGCAACGGAACGGTGAAGACTCCCCACCTTTACACCACAAAGAAAAGTGCTACGGTGCTACGTTCGGGAGAAGCGTACCGCCTCAGCTTCGTCTTCTTCTTCGCTCATCGCAATCTGCCATCTGCCACAAATTCTCCCAGGGCTAGGAACTCCAGCGCAACTCGCGGCCATCTACGATATACGAAATTTTTTTCGACTGGAATCTATCTTTTGCAGCGTTTCAAGAAGAGCAGGCGAGAGAGGGCGCAAGGTGCTCATGTACAAGAAAGCTGAGGATGATACGTCGGATAAACTACCGTCCGCAGTTGCTGTATGAATACGTAGGAATCGTTCCCTGGCCAGTCAAAGCAGGATAAATAAAGGCCTTCGGGCAACGTAGGATAACGTACGACAACGCAGGACAGCGTAAGATAAACACATACCAGAGTTCATTCTATTGAATCCGGAACTCGAAGCCAATAAAGTAGGAGTAAATCATCCTAGTTTAAAACAATACAAAATCAAAATGAAAAAAAAAATGTACGGAGTTGTGTGCTCTGCTGTCCACGTTTTTGTCGCTGTGCTGCTTTTAGCCCTACTTTATTGCCCTATAACGGGTTTGTTTTTGTTGTTATAATGGTTGCCGCTTGGATTACTTTCGAAGAAATGTTGTGCTCCTCCGAGTTTCCGAACCCACTTTCCGCAGAGGAAAGTTTTATGTATTTAATCTGCTTCTTGTTTCAATACCGTCGTTATAAATCCTCGAGCTCGTGATTGTTTAGAGTCCACAAGGCTCTTTCATAGTCTCGAACTAAACCAAGCGGGCCAGTCGCACATATAGGACTGTTTTATGGCTCTCTGCGAGGGACCGGTTGCTACGCACTGTCAGAAACATAGCCAGTGTCGTTTTATTGCTTAGGCCCGCTTTAGAGGGAGAATTTCCCCAGCATTTTTGGTGTTGATGGCGAGTTGTTCCCTAGCTTTCCCTAGATCCTCGCGCTGCAATACGAATTGCCGGGATCGAGTTCGGTTCGAAACGGACGAGCAACTCGGACAGCTCGGAGACGTTTGAAGCGGGAGCAGTTAATCAGGGGCGCGATATTTTCACTTGAAACCCCTGTGGTAGTGATGATGACAACTAAAAGCTTGGTTCTGGTTTTTGGGCATAACTCGTTTCAGAAAGATGAGGTAGTATTCTAAACGCCATTTCAAGAGATGAAAACGCGTCTCATAACTTGGTTTCCTAACAAAGTGCAAGAAAATTACAATTTAATAATGATGACAGCAAATCGTAGCAATTCGGCTGCTGCGTGTGAACACGGGCGGTTCGTGTTGCTGGTGTTGCGACGTCAAGTTGCTGAGAGAAATTTCCCCGTCTGAAGCATGCCTAAGGCCCACTTCAGACGAAGTTCCACGTGACCTACACACTAGTTCAGTTACCCGTTAAATTTAGTGGGGAAATCGACGTCACGTGACCTATACAACCATTCAGTTTCCCCCTAAATTTAGCGGAGAAATATATTAATAATAATGTTAATAATAATAATAATAATAATAATAATAAAGGTTTATATCTATGCTTGATGGTGGCGCGTGACACACCACTTTCCTTACCAATGAACCTTTTTCAAGAAGGGTTCTGCACATACGCAAGCCTTCCTCTCGCAGCGGCGAAAGCTCTAACTTCGGTTGACATCCGGAAGAATGGTTGCACTACCTTTCCTGCCTCTTCCGCGACTCGGATCAGACACAGAGAAGTCAGGAAAGGTACCGCAGCTCCCATTCCATCCACCAACCGTAGTTAGAGTTTTAGCCACTTGGTGTCGTCTTTAAGCGAAAATCGTTTATTTCCTATAATGCATTTCATGCATTATAGGACTTCAAAGGTAAATTTCGATGCCAATTATTTTAGAGCGCAGCTCTTAGGCGCCCGTTTCCGGCATGAGCGGCGTCGCCGTCGCCCTTCGCTGTCGGCGTCGGCGTCGGCGTAACCGCGCTGTGCATGATGGGTAAATTTCCCCGCTAAATTTGGCGGAAAATTTTACCCGCTAAATCTAGCGGAAAATTGTCCCCGCTAAATTTAGCGGATAAGATTTTCCGCTAAATTTAGCAGAAAAGTTTCCCCGCTAAATTTAGCGTGAAATTTTTTCCGCTAAATTTAGCGGAAAAATTTTCCCTAAATGGGAGGCGAGGAGGAGAGGGAGAAGGGGCATAGACGCGCTCTTCATACCTTCCCCTCCTTTTCCTCAAGAGCTGCTCTCTAATTCGGCGTTACAGAGAGTTGTAAACGTCCTTCTTTTCTTTTTTTTATATAATATTTTTATTTAACCATTTAAGAAATAATTGGCGCCACCTGATAGAAAGCGGGTTCGAGGTTTCCCATGATGAAAGAATGTGAGGATTAGGAAGGAGAGATAAGAAGATTCTTTTACCTTGGGGGCCAGAAGAGAAGCCACTAATTTCCTAGGGTGCTTTTATTTTTGTTATATTGTTCACAATTTCTATATGTTACATATTTATTTATCCCACATACCCTTTCGGATATTACATTAGGAGGAAAATGAAAGCATAAAGTAAGAACAAAACAAAATAATTATGGTCAAATGAAAAAAAGAAATTATATCGCTGGCATAAACAAATTTAAACAAACTATAAACAATCAAACAAAATAAAGAGCAAAAAGAAATAAAAACACTTAGAAGGACGCCCACATAGTCGTATCCACACTCCTGCAATGGCCTCAAATGGGGTCGCAGTATGTGAAAATAAATAAATATATAACACACATAAATAAATCTAATGGTGCGCACACTTCTACATTCTAAAAACCCGCTATACTGAAACTGAAAAAAAAAAAAAGAACGCTCTCGAAAGTTTTGCATTTGAAGAGACGCCAGAGTGTGACGTGTCATTTACTACGATGCCTCTGAGTTTAGAGATATTTCAGCACTGCCGGATCGACTCGCGATTACACACCATCAGCCTAGAAGCGGCGCTACTGACACATATCTTCGAAGAAGTACTCTTTTCGCTCTTGTGCATCCTAGTTTCGGATTCAAGGGCCACTGACTGTTTAGACGTGTGAAGCTGAATATCGGAAAACAAACATTAGTTTTGCGATATCGAACAACTGCTATGACCTGTTTGGACGACGAGCTATAAATGTCTTGTTGGAACGTGCCAGTTAAAGAAAACTGAACGAGTGGAGTATAAGTAATTAGTTTGCTAATTATTACGTCAACTCCGTGCCCTGACGTCCACCTCGGTCGATAACGTCAATTCGAAAGAAACGTTTTTAATTTCGGGTAATCTACTCTTACAATTACATTGTCTAAAAAAAAAAAAACTGTATATAAAAGACGATCAGGTCATGCGGTTATCGGTCCCCAACCGGGAGCTAGTGAAACATATTTTTGTCAATGACCTGCCAACGTCCGAAGGATATTGAGCCGAACGTGAGTGAAAATTGACATTGGAGTAATGCAGAACCACAAACAAAAAACAAACCGCAAGAGTGAACAGAAAATTTAGCGTAGATGTGCAATACGTTATGCAATCTCGCGTCAAGACAATATTCGAAAACGGCTTTGTTTTGGAAGGCTGTTATTTCTCGTTATTTTTCGTTTTTTTTTAAACCAGCTCTAATAACTTGTGTTATTGACAGGGAAAAAAAACGCTACCGCCGAAGGAGACAAACAAAAGGTACGCAAAGTTTATTACTTGCAAAAACATCGGCACAGAAACTTCGTCAGACAAATTATCCAAACGAACATTCCAAGCAAACATATCATTCCAAGCCAATACATTTCAAGGACATCTCAGGCACACGTTTTTTTCCTAGAATAGAAAGGCTGCCATCAACAGCTTCTAGTGCTATACTGCATCTCACGAGTTGCGTGCATCACAGGCAAAAGCACAGGCGTGAGGGCCTGTATTTCATACTTGCTTTCCTTTCACGAGCACTCGCGAAAAGAAAGCACCTCTGAAAGCCACGCGCCCGCGCCAATGCCTTTGCCTTTGCTGCACACAACTCCTCAGATACAGTATAGTCGGGCATCACCTGAAGCGTTAAAATGTGACGCTCGTCACTATACACCATTCCAATATTTACAATTCCTCAGCCCAGCGTGCGATCTTTTCAGCCCAGCACGCGCATGCATACTCATCGCTTCGCAAAGCGAGCAATCACGCGCCATACGCACGAAAACTACAAATGGAACCGGCCAGGAGCCCGTTTTTCGGAAAGGTCAATACTGCCTTAAAGGAGTGCCGAAAAGCGCCGTTCTCGTGCCCGTGGAAACTGCGTCGAGCAGTCAGTGCACACAAAAGGCACACCATAACGAAAAGGACATCAACCTAATATAGCGGATTACGTCCGACGGTGCAAGCGTTCGCGTGACCGCCGCAAGCGTGTTCATCGCTTTTTTCTTATTCATGCATGCTTCCGTTTCGTATCGAACCGTTATGCGACATTTGGAGCCGTTTCGTGTTCCTCATCCTTTGTCTCGTTCTTTCACGAGAAGGTCGACCACACGCAGACAGAAAAAAGTTGCCAATCATACCAATGCAGACGCCCGAAGTCAACAGGCCCTGATGAGTCCACAACGTTTGTCCAAGCAGCGTAACTTCGTTGCGAGCGTTCAATTTACTTCTAATTTAATCGCTGAAAATGGACAATCTGCCGAGAGAAGTGTGGTTACTGATATATCATCATGATGTGCCTCACGCCAAGAAAGATTGCACGAAATCACCTCTCACTCCGGAACAGCAATGACAATGTTTATTACTCATACTTCTTTGCATGGTGATTGCTTCTTCTGCGTTCTTATCGGCGAATGCAATTATCTCATTGGCTGGAGAGCGATAATGAGATGCAAGGGAACCGCCACGCTCTGCGTACTGTCAGTAACTCAGCAATTTGAAATGTGATATGCGAATTTCGAGCGAAGCAGGTAAAAAAAAAGAATCTAAAACCAAATTTTGTTTTTGCCCATGAAGCGAGCCCAATAAAGGCAACAAAAAATGAAAGACGTTTACAAATCTCTGTAATGCGAAATTAGAGCGCAGCTCTTGAGGAGAGAGGAGGGGAGGGTACGGAGAAGAGGGTATGCCCCTCCTCCTCCATACCCTCCTCTCCCCTCCTCCTCCAATTCAGTTTCCCCGCTAAATTTAGCGGGGAAAATGACGTCACATGACATGGTGTCACGTCACCTATGAAGAAATTCATAGCGGGGAATTGAATTAGTGTTGAGGTCACGTGACGTCCACTTTTTCGCTAAACCTGGTGGAGAGACTGAATTTCCCCGCTAAATTTAGCGTCACGTCACGCGGGAAAGTTGACGTCACGTGGCGTCAATTTTCCCGCTAAATTTAGCGCGGTTACGCCGACGCCGCTCAACCCGGAAACGGGCGCCTAAGACTGCCCTCTAAAGGCTTGTTCACACTCTTGCAACCAAGTACGACCGAGAGAGACAAGACCGGTTTTTAAGCCTCTTACGACGTCTTAGAACCAGCTCCGCAGCAGCGCATCCGGTCCTAAGACGTCGTAAGAGGCTTAAAAACCGGTCTTGTCTCTCTCAGTCGTACTCGGTTGTAAATGTGTGAACGGGCCTTAAGAATCCGGCTGAAGGCGTTGGCTACGGGATGCATCGTACGTCGGCTGACGGATGCTGCGGAGGCCAACCAGCAAACCTAATCGAAGCATGTGAACAGCTCCCTATACCTTTATGCACGTAACGACATCGCACTAAAATGGCGTCAACTCAGCAACTGGGTCCGAGCCCGACGCCGAGCGTCCCTCGTAGATGGTTTCCGCTGTTCCGTAACGTTCTCCGCAACCCGCTACGAGATCCGGGAATCTGCAGGCGAGGCTAGCGCCGCGCAGGAGCAGTACTGGAGTCTTTAGGCAGTTTTCGTAGACGGCGTTTCCCCCTCCGCAAAGCTCTCCGCAACAAAGAAGACGTTACTGCGCCTGCGCGCCGATGGCCCTGACTGTAGAATTCCGGGTATCCTAGCGGGTTGCAGAGAGCGTTGCGGGACGGCGAAAACCATCTACGAAAACTGCCTTTTGTTTCGGAGGGAGCTAAGAAAACGGTCTACGAAAACTCCCTTTTTGGGAACCGTTTTTGCACTTCGGATACGGTACGACGGGCCCTCCGGTAGGAACTGTGCATGTGCGTGTCTTCTGTGGTTGCGCATGCGCAGTTCGTACCGGGGGGCCTATCGTACCGTATCCGAAGTGCAAAAACGGTTCCCTAAAACGCTCTATTAGAGAGTTTTAGTAGATCGTTCCGATGACTCCGATAACAATACCCGATACTCCGCCGCCGCCTTTGCGAATGCATCGTATCGTTATCGGGGGTATCGTATAGGCATCGGAACGATCTACTAAAACTCTCTAATGATTGGTAACGAGACCGAGCCGAACGCTGACGCGGCACTCGCGTCAAATCTGTGTCTGCGCTCGATCTGCCTGCGATGACGTCGAATTGTTAGTGCAAGCAGTTGACCCAACCTGCTAGGTCTAAATCTACCAAACATTAAAAAGAAAAAAAAATGGAGACATTTGATATGGACGGGTGCTCGCGGAGCCGCAAATAACGATACACCGAAACCCCGTGCGTGAACCGCTCTTGATAAACTTGCCGCCTGTTTCACGGGTTGTCTGAAGCGCTATCATAGGCAAAGACGCACGAACCGAGCCCGGCGAAATGCAGTATTTGAACGTCTCCAGAAACCCGAGACTTGGGAAGAAAAAGTAAACAACACGCAGTATTTGCACAATCACTCGCGCAAGAAAAGCAATCTAGAAACCATGAGCTCGTGCACATGTGTCACCCGGAGCAGCCAGTTCCGTTACAGCGATAAAACCAAAGAGTCCCCAAAGAAAGACCATATATATACAGAAAAATTTGTCTAAAAAACTGCTCTTCTATTATAACGTTTTTTCCCAGGTATAAGATATTTTTATACAGTATTGAAGCGCCACTTTTTTACGACAAATATTTTTGTTTCTCCGACTTTTAAAGCCAGAGAAGGGAAAGAACTTTTTTTCTATAAAACTTTAAACATAAAACAAACCAATCGTAAGTAAGAAAACGGCAGGTAAAGGAGACTTGCGAAAGTGCCAAGCTGCCAGACACGCATGATAACCAACGGCACCTAAGCTTTTGACAGGAGGTTGCCTCAGCTGTAGACGTCAGTTTTTCAAATCATTGCCATTATACCTTTTTGTTTCTTTAGCGACGGGGACAGCGCAGATGTGGAAAGGTATTGCGAAGTTCGAGCGTGAACTCCGATCCATTTTCCCACTTTCATTACCATAGTCACGCAGTAAGGATAAATCAATACACTCCGAAAGTGCGCCAGTGCGGTGACATCTAATTAGTCACAGGTGTGGATATACAGCGTTTTCTCGTAAGAGTGACACAAATTTCTACAATTAGTGTATTCCAAGTAAAAAGATAATTTTTCCCGGGACCGCATTACTCGTGGTGGCGGACGTCAGAAAATGTGCGATACTTACTAATTAGTTCGCTCATTAATTGAAAACGACTAATTAACTTTTTAGTTAGTGGTTATAGACGTTCCAATTAGAAACTTGGTGAGCGTTATTGAAAACCACTAAATCAGAAATTTTCATAAATATTTTAAGTGCATCAGAAGCGTAGTAGTGCACTAAAGTTACCACTCGTGGAGCAGGTACAAGGCTGGCGGTTGAGGTAAGGCGCGCGCGCGATTTTTCCGTCTCTTAAGAGAGCCCCAGCCTTGTACTTGCTCCCGAGTGGTAATTTTAGCGCACAACTACGCTTCTCACGCGCTCAAAGTCTTTCTGAAAATTACTGATTTAGGGGTTTTCGATGACGTTCAGCAAGTTTCTAATCGGAACCATATGTATGTTTTCATTAATTGAAAAGTTAATTAGTCATTTTTAGTTTATTAGCGAATGAATTAGTAAGTATCGCACATTTCCTGACGTCCGCCACCACGAGTAATGCAGTCCCGAGAAAAGTATTCTTTTACCTCGAATATACTAATTTTAAGAATTTGGTCACTCTTACGTGAAACACCCTGTAAATAGGATTGCGTGTTTTCGGAGTTTATTTTTCGTCAAATGCGAAAGTGTCTTCCGAAGCTTCTTTTTTTTTTCCCCGAAAATTTGGAGTGTATAGGAGTTTATTTTTGTCAGATTTTAAAATCTCCGAAATTCGGAGCATAATTTCGTAAATAAATAAATAATATCCGTGTGTAAACGTATTATAGATAAAGAAAAATAAAACGCGCTTATATCAATTAATATTTCTTCATCTGGATTTGGTGTTGGTGCCATTGCCATTGACAATACTAATTTGTCACACTGCAAAAGTTGCACACATCTGTGGCTTCGATAAACGTCGATACCTTAAAAATAGACTCCTGGAGGGAGTCGCTGGGAAGCACGTATTCATCCCATCCTATTCCATGCCACCCCGCGGCCGCGCGAGGCGGAGTGGTAAAGAATGTAATAGAGAAGTTTTAACTTCCCTCTTCCAATTTTATGTGATCTCTATGGTTCATAACTTTAACTGTTGCAAAAACACAACCTCTCCTTCACTTTTAAAACACAAATAGTATGGCCCAAACTGAAAATCAATGCAGAGGCTTTTGTCGTGACCCTAAAGTACAATGTCATGTCGTCCTGAACCTTGACGAGCTAAGCAATAAGACCCCTTTTCTCAGTGATCCGAGATTTTAAAGATAACTGTGGTGGCATTTTCCCGGGACCATTGACCCTGTGCACTGATTAAACTTAATTGTAAAATACCATATTTATTTAGTTTATTTGGGGGGAGAGGGGGGGGTGGCATTGGCACATAAAATTTCGGAGTTTATCGGAAAAATCCGAATTAACCAGAATTTTACCGGCGGTGTTTTTCGGAGTTTTTCAGATTTGTCCGAAAACACGGAACCCTACCTTTATATTACAAGGGGAGGGTGATCCTGAAGTTGCTATTCCTTTTTTAGAGGTCGCTGACACGGCCGGTATGTACATTGCGTTCCTGCATTCGCGCGTGTTCGTTTGAGTCAGTATGTAAACGTTTTATTAGTGGTTAAAATCAAGGCTGCTTGATAGATGTCGTTGTTTGAGAATTTGAGATGCAACAAGACATTCTTACGAGCTTTTCTTCTTCTGAACGCAGGGTCGGAAGAAAATAACCACAGTGTCATTATGTGACACTGTGTTTGATTGCTCTCCCTCTTTACACAGACCGTGTTCTACCAGTCACTTTTTATGAAAACTATGCAACGCTCAAATGCAGCATCTTCAGGCGACGCAATCAACTGCGTGCGACTCTCTACCAAGCGGTATAAGACGAAAGCAGCTGGAAGACTGAACCCACTACAAAGAACACGCAGAGCACAGAAAGCAGATCCTGGATTCCTCAATACATTTCCTCTGGGGTCCATCATTTCGTACAACGAAACCCTAATTTCAACCACTCCCCCTCCCCCCCTCTCCCCGCCCCCTTTCCCTTCAGCCCTCAGCCCCAATTTCCCTTGCCTCAGGATAAAACCAAGCCATAAGCAGGCGAACCTTTTCATAAATAAATACATGTGTTGAATCGATTCAACCGTTACACATTTCCCCGCTAAATTTAGCGGAGAAATTGACGTCACGTAATTTGACACCACGTGATTTAAGGTCGCATGACGTTGTCACGTGACGTGACATAAAGTTTCCGATAAATATGACGAGAAAATTGACGTCACAGCTTCGTCGTCATGTCACGTGATACTGTGACATCAAGTCTGTCCAATGAGTGCCGATGTTCCAACGTTACTAGATTAGCTCAGGTGTATAACTCCCGCGAGAGGGGGGATACCCCCCCCCCCGCTTTCTCTCACTCCCTTCAGACCGGCCCCCGTCGTTTAAACCGCCTTCTAGAATAACCTTTCAAAACGGTGTGCTCCATTGAGTACGGTGAACCGCCATCTAGACGTTGTTACCTTTAGCAGTTACCTTGAGCAGCCTTCCCCCTCTAAACGGTGACGCGTTGAACGACGTGGGGCGAGCCGTGGCGAGAGAGAGGGTGGAGGGGGGCCTTGCTCGTGTCAAGCAGCGTTTATGCGAAGTTCCGTAACTGAGCTAACGTAGTAACATTACTAGGTGCATTAAGGAGTAGCGATCGCACGAGCTAATACCGGTAGAATGCAGGTCCATAGTAAAGCCGACCGCGGCGCGTATTGAATCGAGGATTACTGGATTCTGTAGCGCAAGCTTTCGCTCTACGTACTCAGTTCAGCGCTGCTGTAACGTGGCCACGGAGCCTCACTGAAAAATGAGGCATTGAGGTTGCGTTGAGTGCACGCAAATAAAAAATATCGAAAACACAACAGTAATAGTTCCTTGATAGAGTTGTCACGTCATTGGGGCGGCGTAGTGAAGTTTCAATAATGTGATCTTGTGATGTGTGGAGAAAACGGTCACTCAGCTGCTCAGAGCAAAGCTACGTGGTTCCTGACGTTACTACCGAATAGACCATATGCAAGAAGGAACGACATCTAGTGTATTTATTATCTATGAGGCAGTTTCCGCTATATTGGAAAATTCGCGTACCGATATTGCGCCGAGGAGACATTGATCGCGGCAAGGTGGGTGTCCTAGATCTAAAATATGCTCGCGTACACTGCCAGTTTAGTCAAAACTTCTTGGCACAGTGTCTTCGATAAAGACCATTTTCTTACCTGGCTCGCCCATTTCATTTTCTACAATCTTGCGGGCGTCTTTCGTTTCCTCATTGCATCGAAACTAAACGACAACCCATTGAATTTAGAAAAACATTGTCCAAATATTGTGAAAGCCGATTTAAACGCACACGCGCCTCATCTCCAGATGAAAGATGGCAAAAACCCTCTAACGTGGCAGCTTTGAGTGGCACGAAGATGAAAGCGGACAGGCATTTTGCATATGGCCTATTCCCGAGGTGATGCATGGTTTTCAATACTCCATCAAACAAGTTGCGTTGAGTGCACGCAAAGGCTCCAGCACGAGAGCGCGTTTGTCAACAAAAAGGCTTTGTTTGCGCAAACACTCGCGCCAGGAAAATGCTTTCCGAAGCCGTACGCTCGCGTCAGGGCTTCGTGTAACGCGGCAAATAACTTCACAGATGGAATAGAGCCCTGGGCAAGGGAAGTACAGTTTGTTTGTTTTTGTCGATGGAGTCAACAAGACGGGCTTCGGCTGTCTTCGGTCAGAGCGGACCGTGCAGAGTGAGTAAACGCGCTGTATACATTATATTTTGTTGCAGTAAAATAAAGTCCTGCCAGAACGAAAATAAATCACCATTTGATGACAGTTCTATTGTTGCTGGAAATAGGGAGTTTTAGCGAACCGTTTTTGACAGGCCTCATGCTACCCCGAGGCGAGCGCTTTGAAACGTGAACGCTCACAATACCAGTATCAATTTCAGAAAACACGATCTGCGGAAACTCCGCAATTATACTGGGAATTTGTAATTAGGGAATTGTACAAATTCTAAAACCGTGCGAAAGTAACGCAACAAATGTTGAAACACGAGAAGGCTGCAGCGATTCCAGAGTGCATAAGTAAATCTCAATACCGTATTTACTCGAGTAATTGCCGCACTATTTATGAACAAGGCCCTTGCGTCTACTTTCCCACAGAACACATATACAGCCCATCATTGCGTTGCGCATAAATAACATAGCGAATAACCAGTCGACAACACGATTCTTTGTACAAATGCAATCTTCACAGTTGGTGTCTTCGCACGAAGACGTTATCTCTGGCCTGTAAACAACTGGAATCATGCTGTCGATGGCGGTGATTGGCAATCCGCGTGCTTCGTGGAAAAGCGAACCCTCAGGTTTTCTTCATAAACAGTGCGGCTATTACTCGGGTAAATACGGTACGCACTCTCGCTAACTGGGCCGGTCACCGGAAAGCCCGGAACGAACGAAAGAAGGAACAGGGAGTTCTTTGTTATTGCTTTTCGTAGATCGTGCACTGCAGATTGCGGGACCGGCCGACGCCTGCTCAGTCCGCACCCCAAATGAAGGCACGAGCTCCCGCTAGCAACGCAAAAGCTCTTGCATTCAATCTACTAAAAGTCCTCCGAGAGTGTCCGGCAAGAACGGTGCCGGAGCCAAACGCAGCGGCGAGAACAGCCAACTATAGTCGCTCGGCGCTGCTGTACTGGACGCAGGCATTAGTTCACAACTCCTGAGGATCTTGCAAACGGCTATTTCGTGTTTGGCGCAGCTTCAACACGAAAACGCGTTTAGGTACACGATGCGCGTCGACGAACACCTCGGGGGATTCGGTGGCCGAGGAAGGGAAGGCACCAGAGGTCGAGAGCATTCGGAGCGACAACCAGCCCTGCAAATTCGGACGTCATTCGTTCTCGAGCGTACCGGAATGTGTTATGTTCTATATCGTACGGTCGTACATTCGTAAAGTCACTATTACACGGTGAACATTAAGCTGACACTGAAGTGAATGTCGCGTGTGTAGTTTGGATGGATATTTATGGGGGATAACCTGCCCGAGCTGCTGACACGGCCCCGTAGGTATAGTATCGGGGCAGACGAGCCAGAAAATGGACGGAAAATGCCTCGGTGCCGCCACAGTTGGAATGAAAAAGTAGATGCGTGCTTAGTAATTCCGCCGAACGCGCTTAAATGCGGTAGCTTCATAGGGTGGTATGAAGCTTAGTCTTTTAGTGCCTGGGGTAAGTGGCGCTCTTAGTTCAGGTCGTGTCTAGGGCAGGGTTTTTGTATGGAAACAGATTGCGTTACACAATTGTCACTTTGTGACGCTGTGCGCGCTTCCTTTCAGCATCACCCGGATACAAAGCCTTTGCGCTGAATTTTCTGGGTCGACAAAAAGGGGGAAGCGCGCTTTCATGACCCTTCCACTCCTCGTACTGCGCCCTCTTTCTACACCACCCGTTTCTGCTCCTTGCTTTCTTGCCCTTTCCACCCCTCTCTGCTCCGCGCACTTTCTCAGACCACCTGCTACTGCTCCTCCCGTTCCTGTGAGCTGGGTCCGTAGCTCAGCCGGCAGCGGACTCGGCTTCAACGTCGGTGACCTCACCTAACCTAACCCTGGCACAAGTTACCGTTCTTTTTAGATCGTTTAGCAAACATGGACTAACCGACCTACACATATTGTGCTTACGCAGCTCCTGAGGTTAGTTTCCTTCCCTCCCCCTCCCCTCCCCCTTCCCCTTCCCCCATAACAAAGGTGACATACCGGGCCACTGGCTCAGAAACACTTCCTTTGACTTCCTTATCCTCAAAGCCCTCACTCACTCACTCTGGCGCTTTATGCAGTCGGCGAACGTTTTATAACAATAATTTGAGTGCATCGTACAGTCAAGATTGTTGTAAAGAAGAATCATGTTACCATTTTGTTTATTTTAATCTTCTGTCTCAAAGCACTCCCTTAAAAAAAAGAAATTCCAACATATTTTTGTAAAAAAAGACCTCGGTTTCCTTATCTTTTTCGCAGCACTGAAAAAAGCAGCTTTAAATTGCCTTTTGTGACAGCGTGCAACAGACATACTGCACTGGCCAAACGGCTCATTTAAAGCGGAGACACAACAGTATACACAGTTTCGAAGGAATTTGTTTCTCTACTGCACCAAGATACATTTAAGAGCTTTAAATTTGACCTTCACATACGCTCTCTGCATACCTCTTGTAGTCCATAAACATGCCTCCATGGTAGCATGAATACGAAGGAAATAATGAATAATGAAAATAAGGGCATAAAAACAGAAGCCAGCGAACATCCCCACTCTTAAATCTTAGGCAGTTTTGGAAATCCGTTTTAGGTATAGTGCTCCTCAGCTCCTCGCGGTATTTCAGAGAAATAATTTATATAAATAAAAAAAATTCTTAATTCGCGTCAATGGACCGCTGGCAGTCTCAGTTCAGCACATTTAAAAGTTGCTCTCACTGCACAATCATTTCTTGCTCGGCCAAAACAAAATCAATTCGTAAAGAAAAAAAAAAAAAGCGAAGCGAAAAGGTTACGAGGCATCGACTTTTCAAAGAGTGCGACCCAGCCTTCTTTCTCGCGAAAAAAAAAAAAAAGAAAACAACCCTAAGTGCTTTCGGTGCTTTCTGAATAATTAACGAGCGAGGGTAATTCACTTCGAGACGCGAGCCGAAACTTCTTCGGTGAACCCTTCTTTTGGCATACGACGTTTCATGCTGGCGCGCCCATCAAGTAGCACCAAAAGTAGACCGTTATAAGGATGGCTAGTTGGGCTAGTTGGTTTTGCATCATGGTGGAATACGCCAAAACATCGAGGACGAAAACAAAGGGAGAACTAGACAGGACGCGGCGTAACTTTCAACTGAATTGTTTATTTCGGTGACAGAATTGTAAGAATATAAAAGCAGGCACACTTGGCAGAGCACCAAAGATATGGTCTACCCCCCCCCCCCCTCAATTGCTAGCGTCTTTGGTTGTCCAAATAGTAGAATTCTTTATCAGTCAAGAACAAAGAGGAGCGCTCACACAAGAATTGTCATGGTGGGACCTAATCAGGAAGGCTTCGTGGATTTCTCTGGCCGTTTTTGGTTTGTAATGTCCCATGAAACAGGGGTCCAAAAAAATGGGGCTGCACTTTCCAGAGTTGGGCCCGCATTTTTGGTGACACCTGTGTCATGGGACATTGCAAACCAAAAACGGCCAGAGAAATGCACGAAGCCTTCCTGATTAGGTCCCACCATGACAATTCTTGTGTGAGCGCTCCCTCTTTGTTCCTGACTGATAAAGAATTCTACTATTTGGACAACCAATGACGCTAGCAATTGAGGGGGGGGGGGTGTTTTTAGACCATATCTTTGGTGCTCTGCCAAGTGTGCCTGCTTTTATATTTTTGCAATTCTGTCATCGAAATAAACAATTCAGTTGGAAGTTACGCACGTCCTGTCTAGTTCTCCCTTCGTTTTCGTCCTTGTTGTTTTGGCATATTCCACCATGATAGACCGTTATGGTGATCGTCGTCTTTGTGCATTTGCAAAAAAAGCGCAAGATCACAGCGCCTTCCCCGCGCGTGATTGATTGGAGCCGGTGATATAGCACACGCGCAAGAAGATACGACCAGCGTCGTGACGATGCACTTTTGGAGCATGGCCGCTTCTTGATTGGCTGCGTCGGGTCGTATGCGAAGCGCAAGTTCGTCTGCTTCTTTTGCAAGGGTTGTGGTGATATCAGAACGACGCCGAGCTCTGATTGGCTCTGATTGAAGGATAGTGGGTAAACCTTAAGGCAGCTTGCTTTGAGGCCTACCCACTATCCTTTTCAATCAGAGCCAATCGGAGCTCGGCGTCGTTCTGACGTCACCACAACCCCTGCAAAAGCAGACGAACTTTCGCTCCGCATAGTGTTGGCTGCGGTCGCGGACTTAGCGTGAAACGGAGTATAGTTACACTCGACCTTCGCGCACCGATATTTTCGTATCGCCTATTTATTTTCAAAAATAAATACGTCTTCACGTAAATAATCCCTAAGGAGAGCTGACCCTTAGTGTGATTGGGGTAGGTCGGAAGTGAGATGGAGTGAGTTGTAAAAAATGGGAAAAGGGGAGGAAGGCCTCTTGTTAAAGCTAGAGTCACTACAGAGCGACGGCACGGTCGGCCACAGGGTGTAAAATAGACAGGTGGGGAAATGGCCCATAGAAGCCTATCGCAGCGCCGTGACCGGATTGTGTACTCGTCTGCTTGCGGGTACCTCCTCGTTTGCGACAGAGGGCGCTGCGGCGAGAGGAAAAAATTGGAATCGGATTTGCACGGAACTCTATGGGAGAGTGGGCAAAATAAACCGAGAGCACGGCAGTCCTCCATTGAAAATCCACGAGAAACTATCTCCGTCAGTTTGGCCGGCCGCCACCGGTCGCCCACCCGGAGTGAGAGTTCGCGGTGCTCCACATTAGATGGCGCCACAGAAAAATAGAAAACCGAGGGGACACAATCCAGTCGCTCATTTGGCTCTCGTTTCTCCACCTGTCTATCTTACACCATGGTCGGCCATCTGAGAGGGCGCACCTCGCTTCGCGTCTGCCATTGGCCGTGCCGTATGCATCGCGGTTTCAACGATTTTAATTTGCTTATAACATCCAAAATAACGCGAAGTTTGCCACCACGATTTTTTTCCCTCGTGTTACTACGTTGCCTGAGGTCTATCTCAGCGCAAGTTTTCGACCAGTTGAAAAACCACTGGAGGGCCCTTCTCTTTAAAACACCTCGAGATATGGGGACTTTGAAGAAAAATTCCGACAACTAATTTTACACTCAAAGAACAAGAAGTGTGAAACTACTTGATTGAGCAGACCACTATGCGATAAAGACTGAGCGATTTCTGGTAATCCTCTAATAGTCGCGCGGCAGCTGACTTCCGGATATTGCTTCGAATATCGCTCCCAACCCTCCCAACAGAAGGCGTTGTTCCAACATGTGATACACTGCTCCCTCACATTGGCCAGGTGGCGCAAGTTACCGCCTAATTTGTCCGATTTACAGATCTTGACGATAAAGGAAAAAGAGGTCTAGGGAAGTTTGCTTTGCATACAGTTTCTACTTTTCTTCACTGCTCCCTTTTTTTTTGTGGCATTTTTCACATGTCCTGTGAAAATAATCAATGCAATAACCGTACAACACAAACAAACTAATAAAAAAAAAGACTACCGAAATTTAGAGATCTACTGATTTCTGTTGATTTTTCAAGCTGAAATCTACTACTATTTTCTGGGGAGCTGTGGCAACACTGATTGAATTTGAGGGTGAATTCGAAACACGGTTGTCAGGATGTCTTATCTGTTCAAAAATTCAGTGTCCGTAGACGGCTCAAGCTGGCTATGTATCCTGATTACCTGTCCAACAAGATTTTATTTGGAAATGTGCACAGTTTCCTTTTGTTCCATTTCGTACACTTGAAATGCTCAACTTTGCTGTGGTGACGCTCAAGACGTTTGATTTATCAAAATGGTAATATTTCCAGTAGG
>JAZHYW010050931.1:0-15235 GCA_037355805.1 Ixodes ricinus
GGCTCATGAAAATTGCTATTTTCATGAGCCAAAATGGCGACTATACGGGGAGCTTGGCGCTACTTTCCCACGATCCAGTTACTTTAGGTACAGTGCTCTAGAGAGTTGTAGTGGCAAGAGCGGCGGCCGCCGCGTGAAGATTTTG
This sequence comes from Ixodes ricinus, assembly GCA_037355805.1. NCBI lineage: Eukaryota > Metazoa > Arthropoda > Arachnida > Ixodida > Ixodidae > Ixodes > Ixodes ricinus. The sequence goes on from JAZHYW010050931.1 coordinate 146, forward strand.
CGCGTAGGCGACACCGTAGCGCTGCTGTTCTAAGCCTAATAGAACGTGCCCCGTCAGCTCCGTCGTCGGCGCTGCTCGGCGTGTACTACTGTGGTTAAACTGGAGCTTTTCGCAACGCAGAACAATTGCTAATGTGAATAATTGTTTAACGGTTGATAGTTGAGCGTGTTGATACATACTTGCATATATTGGACAGCTTGAACCAGGGAAGATATATGAGAAATTGAGACAGGAGAGAAAGGCAGCTGTTTTTCTCTCCTGTCTCAATTTCTCTATATATCTTCCCCGCGGTTCAAGCTGTCCAATATACAAGTGAATAATTGTAGGTTTCTTTTGGACTAATGCCTCTAGAGTGTGTGCTGTCCTCTACTTTCATTATTCGCGTGTTTCTGATGGAGATCATTTGATTAATATCGACTCAACACCGCTCCCCCCCCCCTTCCCAGTGCTGACAGGTCGTTCAGCAACGCCATCACTTGGGCTGCACGCTTAATAGCTGCGAAAGTAGCCACGCGATACTGATATAACAAGGAAAAATAGACTAATAAATCTCAATAAATCTCACTTTTTTAACGATAAGAGGAACGATAAACTTCTGTATTGTTTTTTGTCATCGTGTTGCTGATGCGGGGATCAGCGTTGTGTAGGGTGCAAGGCCGAGCGCGTTAGGGAACGGCCAAGGTGCCACTGCAACTGGCGAACTGATAGCGAATTGTCTTCTGTGGAAGGCAGTCTATGAAGAAAAATACCTCGATTGGGAGTACATGAAGCATTAAAATACAATATGAACACAAACTTCAACGACCCCTAATATGAAAAAAAATTCTCTACTCACTGCTTTATGACCTCTCAAAATTGGTAATACACTCCATCGACATACACAGCAAACACATGACAGATATCCAGCAACATACTACGCAAAAAGGCTACAAAATAGTCGTAATTTGTTGCGGCATACAATCTAACCTCTTCGCCATTGACGATGTGCACATAGTCCCGAAGGATAAGGCGCGGTTCAAAATGTCTCTCGCACACCGTTGATGTCTCGGCGAGGCGTTTATCTTCTCGATTAAGTTATTTTTCCCACTGTAGTTTGCGCGACTCCTCCTTTGGCTTACGAAACAGCGACGGCTTACGATCGCTGGTGCTTTGGCTGCCCTTGTTGACCGGGTAGCTCGACTTGCATTCCGGCGCGAAACAGTGTGTGTTCGTCTTTTTTCTTGCATTTATGACCGAGACGGCAACGGAACGGTGAAGACTCCCCACCTTTACACCACAAAGAAAAGTGCTACGGTGCTACGTTCGGGAGAAGCGTACCGCCTCAGCTTCGTCTTCTTCTTCGCTCATCGCACATCTGCCATCTGCCACAAATTCTCCCAGGGCTAGGAACTCCAGCGCAACTCGCGGCCATCTACGATATACGAAATTTTTTTCGACTGGAATCTATCTTTTGCAGCGTTTCAAGAAGAGCAGGCGAGAGAGGGCGCAAGGTGCTCATGTACAAGAAAGCTGAGGATGATATGTCGGATAAACTACCGTCCGCAGTTGCTGTATGAATACGTAGGAATCGTTCCCTGGCCAGTCAAAGCAGGATAAATAAAGGCCTTCGGGCAACGTAGGATAACGTACGACAACGCAGGACAGCGTAAGATAAACACATACCAGAGTTCATTCTATTGAATCCGGAACTCGAAGCCAATAAAGTAGGAGTAAATCATCCTAGTTTAAAACAATACAAAATCAAAATGAAAAAAAATGTACGGAGTTGTGTGCTCTGCTGTCCACGTTTTTGTCGCTGTGCTGCTTTTAGCCCTACTTTATTGCCCTATAACGGGTTTGTTTTTGTTGTTATAATGGTTGCCGCTTGGATTACTTTCGAAGAAATGTTGTGCTCCTCCGAGTTTCCGAACCCACTTTCCGCAGAGGAAAGTTTTATGTATTTAATCTGCTTCTTGTTTCAATACCATCGTTATAAATCCTCGAGCTCGTGATTGTTTAGAGTCCACAAGGCTCTTTCATAGTCTCGAACTAAACCAAGCGAGCCAGTCGCACATATAGGACTGTTTTATGGCTTTCTGCGAGGGACCGGTTGCTACGCACTGTCAGAAACATAGCCAGTGTCGTTTTATTGCTTAGGCCCGCTTTAGAGGGAGAATTTCCCCAGCATTTTTGGTGTTGATGGCGAGTTGTTCCCTAGCTTTCCCTAGATCCTCGCGCTGCAATACGAATTGCCGGGATCGAGTTCGGTTCGAAACGGACGAGCAACTCGGACAGCTCGGAGACGTTTGAAGCGGGAGCAGTTAATCAGGGGCGCAATATTTTCACTTGAAACCCCTGTGGTAGTGATGATGACAACTAAAAGCTTGGTTCTGGTTTTTGGGCATAACTCGTTTCAGAAAGATGAGGTAGTATTCTAAACGCCATTTCAAGAGATGAAAACGCGTCTCCATAACTTGGTTTCCTAACAAGTGCAAGAAAATTACAATTTAATAATGATGACAGCAAATCGTAGCAATTCGGCTGCTGCGTGTGAACACGGGCGGTTCGTGTTGCTGGTGTTGCGACGTCAAGTTGCTGAGAGAAATTTCCCCGTCTGAAGCATGCCTAAGGCCCACTTCAGACGAAGTTCCACGTGACCTACACACTAGTTCAGTTACCCGTTAAATTTAGTGGGGAAATCGACGTCACGTGACCTATACAACCATTCAGTTTCCCCCTAAATTTAGCGGAGAAATATATTAATAATAATGTTAATAATAATAATAATAATAATAATAATAAAGGTTTATATCTATGCTTGATGGTGGCGCGTGACACACCACTTTCCTTACCAATGAACCTTTTTCAAGAAGGGTTCTGCACATACGCAAGCCTTCCTCTCGCAGCGGCGAAAGCTCTAACTTCGGTTGACATCCGGAAGAATGGTTGCACTACCTTTCCTGCCTCTTCCGCGACTCGGATCAGACACAGAGAAGTCAGGAAAGGTACCGCAGCTCCCATTCCATCCACCAACCGTAGTTAGAGTTTTAGCCACTTGGTGTCGTCTTTAAGCGAAAATCGTTTATTTCCTATAATGCATTTCATGCATTATAGGACTTCAAAGGTAAATTTCGATGCCAATTATTTTAGAGCGCAGCTCTTAGGCGCCCGTTTCCGGCATGAGCGGCGTCGCCGTCACCCTTCGCTGTCGGCGTCGGCGTCGGCGTAACCGCGCTGTGCATGATGGGTAAATTTCCCCGCTAAATTTGGCGGAAAATTTTACCCGCTAAATCTAGCGGAAAATTGTCCCCGCTAAATTTAGCGGATAAGATTTTCCGCTAAATTTAGCAGAAAAGTTTCCCGCTAAATTTAGCGTGAAATTTTTTCCGCTAAATTTAGCGGAAAAATTTTCCCTAAATGGGAGGCGAGGAGGAGAGGGAGAAGGGGTATAGACGCGCTCTTCATACCTTCCCCTCCTTTTCCTCAAGAGCTGCTCTCTAATTCGGCGTTACAGAGAGTTGTAAACGTCCTTCTTTTCTTTTTTTTATATAATATTTTTATTTAACCATTTAAGAAATAATTGGCGCCACCTGATAGAAAGCGGGCTCGAGGTTTCCCATGATGAAAGAATGTGAGGATTAGGAAGGAGAGATAAGAAGATTCTTTTACCTTGGGGGCCAGAAGAGAAGCCACTAATTTCCTAGGGTGCTTTTATTTTTGTAATATTGTTCACAATTTCTATATGTTACATATTTATTTATCCCACATACCCTTTCGGATATTACATTAGGAGGAAAATGAAAGTATAAAGTAAAAACAAAACAAATAATTATGGTCAAATGAAAAAAAGAAATTATATCGCTGGCATAAACAAATTTAAACAAACTATAAACAATCAAACAAAATAAAGATTAAAAAGAAATAAAAACACTTAGAAGGACGCCTACTATAGTCGTATCCACACTCCTGCAATGGCCTCAAATGGGGTCGCAGTATGTGAAAATAAATAAATATATAACACACATAAATAAATCTAATGGTGCGCACACTTCTACATTCTAAAAACCCGCTTACTGAAACTGAAAAAAAAAAAGAACGCTTTGAAAGTTTTGCATTTGAAGAGACGCCAGAGTGTGACGTGTCATTATACTACGATGCCCCTGAGTCTAGGGATATTTCAGCACTGTCGGATCGGCTCGCAATTACACACCATCAGCCTAGAAGCGGCGCTACTGACACATATCTTCGAAGAAGTACTCTTTTCGCTCTTGTGCATCCTAGTTTCGGATTCAAGGGCCACTGACTGTTTAGACGTGTGAAGCTGAATATCGGAAAACAAACATTAGTTTTGCGATATCGAACAACTGCTATGACCTGTTTGGACGACGAGCTATAATTGTCTTGTTGGAACGTGCCAGTTAAAGAAAACTGAACGAGTGGAGTATAAGTAATTAGTTTGCTCATTAATACGTCAACTCCGTGCCCTGACGTTCACCTCGGTCGATAACGTCAATTCGAAAGAAACGTTTTTAATTTCGGGTAATCTACTCTTACAATTACATTGTCTAAAAAAAAAAACAACTCGTATATAAAAGACGATCAGGTCATGCGGTTATCGGTCCCCAACCGGGAGCTAGTGAAACATATTTTTGTCAATGACCTGCCAACGTCCGAAGGATATTGGGCCGAACGTGAGTGAAAATTGACATTGGAGTAATGCAGAACCACAAACAAAAAACAAACCGCAAGAGCGAACAGAAAATTTAGCGTAGATGTGCAGTACGTTATGCAATCTCGCGTCAAGACAATATTCGAAAACGGCTTTGTTTTGGAAACTGTTATTTCTCGTTATTTTTCGTTTTTTTTTAAACCAGCTCTAATAACTTGTGTTATTGACAGGGAAAAAAAAACGCTACCGCCGAAGGAGACAAACGAAAGGTACTTAAAGTTTATTACTTGCAAAAACATCGGCACATAAACTTCGTCAGACAAATTATCCAAACGAACATTCCAAGCAAACATATCATTCCAAGCCAATACATTTCAAGGACATCTCAGGCACACGTTTTTTTCCTAGAATAGAAAGGCTGCCATCAACAGCTTCTAGTGCTATACTGCATCTCATGAGTTGCGTGCATCACAGGCAAAAGCACAGGCGTGAGGGCCTGTATTTCATACTTGCTTTCCTTTCACGAGCACTCGCGAAAAGAAAGCACCTCTGAAAGCCACGCGCCCGCGCCAATGCCTTTGCCTTTGCTGCACACAACTCCTCAGATACAGTATAGTCGGGCATCACCTGAAGCGTTAAAATGTGACGCTCGTCACTATACACCATTCCAATATTTACAATTCCTCAGCCCAGCGTGCGATCTTTTCAGCCCAGCACGCACATGCATACTCATCGCTTCGCAAAGCGAGCAATCACGCGCCATACGCACGAAAACTACAAATGGAACCGGCCAGGAGCCCGTTTTTCGGAAAGGTCAATACTGCCTTAAAGGAGTGCCGAAAAGCGCCGTTCTCGTGCCCGTGGAAACTGCGTCGAGCAGTCAGTGCACACAAAAGGCACACCATAACGAAAAAAACATCAACCTAATATAGCGGATTACGTCCGACGGTGCAAGCGTTCGCGTGACCGCCGCAAGCGTGTTCATCGCTTTTTAATGCGAATAGCATTCTTTGGATACTTCACGCACTTTTCGTCTATGTATCTATCTATCTATCTATCTATCTGGCTATCTAACCTCTTACGCCGCGGGTCGATAAATAAATAAAAAGACCGGCGCCGGCGGGGATTCGAACCGTTGACCCTTTGATCAGCAGGCAGACGCGCTAACCACAGAGCTATGAAGGCAGTCATTCAACGCACTCTAAACGGTTGTTTATATCTTTACCATAGGACGCGCTTTACAGCGCTGTCACAGCTACCGGTGCGCGCGCGTTCCATGCACGAGGGCTCATTCCGCTCTCGTGAGGCTATGCACGGCCGCTAGCTCACCCTCTCCCGCGCTCGGGAGAGGGTGATGTAGCGGCCGTGCTCAGCCTCACGAGAGCGGAATGAGCCCTCGTGCATGGAACGCGCGCGCACCGGTAGCTGTGACAGCGCTGTAAGCGCGTCCTATGGTAAAGATATAAACAACCGTTTAGAGTACCGTTGGTTGAGACTAGCTGAGACGCCAGAAAGTCTGGTCGGTACCATTTTGAGTGTTTGTGCGTATGGCGCGTGCTTTGCTCGCCTTCCTAAGTGACACAAACGCACGTGCTGGGCTGCGGAGATCGTGCGCAGGGCTGTGAAAGTGTCAACAAATTTAGAATCGCCTCAAGAGTGGGCTGGCGTATCTAGAGTGTGCCGGCCACCTGACAGAACGCGCATCCCTATAACAAAATTTATATCTGGCCAGATCTGAAGATTTCAGATTTGGCCATACTCTAAATTGGCCACATATAACCTGATATAGTATATCCAGCCAGATATAGCCTGATATCCCTGGTCAGATATGGAAATCCCAGATCTGGCTAAGTAGAAATCCAGATCTCGCCCGGCATATCAAAAGGACATAAGCCTGAAATCAGGACTATATAACTTCTTATTATCTACAATTCTCCTCAAGTGCTCCGGCCCGCAGTCAAGGGATTAAAGCGAACGGTGATCCTTCGGCTCTAGTGATCTAGTTCTGGACCAATTCCATGGTTACGCAGTGTTGAGTGGAATTCGTAGTCACCCTGAACAAGCGTCCCAAAGGGCTCAATGACCGTCATATCACTTTTAAACTTTCTCGTAAATGGCAGCGTTGCTGATACTGTTCATTCTGTCCAACCTTCAACAAGGCTGAGGCGCCGAAATCTCTTACAATATTATCATTCCGTGGATTGTTGTTTTAGCAGGAGTTACTTAAAAGCCGAGAAATCACAACAACCCAAAACCGGATTTAGCTCGGATTCAGCGGAGCTGTTTCTAGCATTTTTAGTGCTTCTAACTTAATATCAGCGTCTTTGAAGCTGTGCGAGAATGATAATAATGTAAGAGATATGTCTGCGCTCATTCAGGTTGAAGGTTAGAACAGAATGACGAGTACCAACATGACGAAAAATGTTAAAAGTGCTATGACAGGTACTTGGGTCTCAGTACGACACTTGTTCAGTGATACCGAATTGCATTCAAACTGTGTAACCAAAGAATTGGTCGAAATTCTCCGATCACTAGGCGCTGAAGAAACACCGTCCCCATGATTCCTCGAGTACGGGCCGAGGTGTTTGGGGATTCAGCAAATTGTCTATTCCGGCGTAATGTTAACACTTCAGAATAATTAATTCTACATTGAACTCCTCGTGAAAATTAGCACAAATAATCTCAAGCGTAAGCTTGCAAGCTGAAGTTTGGGATTATTCAATAGTATATTTAGCTTACGAACAATGAGTCATTCACATTTTGCTAAAAAAGTAAATTTTTAACTTTTTTTAAACTTTAGTATATTGAAATCTAGCCGCCAGATAAAGCTGTATATACGCCAAATAAGGCTGTGTATACGCCATATCAGTCTGTATATACGCCATATCAGTCTGTATATACGCCAGATAAGTCTGTATATACGCCAGATAAGTCTGTATATACGCTATATCAGTCTGTATATACGCCAGATAAGTCTGTATATAGGCCTTATATAATCATATAAGGTTTGATATGGCCAGATATGGCCCAGATATAAAATTTCCATACGGGATAACCCGCACTGTTTGATGCTATTCGCATTAACGTAGATAATCCTTTTTCTTATTCATGCATGCTTCCGTTTCGTATCGAACCGTTATGCGACATTTGGAGCCGTTTCGTGTTCCTCATCCTTTGTCTCGTTCTTTCACGAGAAGGTCGACCACACGCAGACAGAAAAAAGTTGCCAATCATACCAATGCAGACGCCCGAAGTCAACAGGCCCTGATGAGTCCACAACGTTTGTCCAAGCAGCGTAACTTCGTTGCGAGCTCGTTCAATTTACTTCTAATTTAATCGCTGAAAATGGACAATCTGCCGAGAGAAGTGTGGTTACTGATATATCATCATGATGTGCCTCACGCCAAGAAAGATTGCACGAAATCACCTCTCACTCCGGAACAGCAATGACAATGTTTATTACTCTATACTTCTTTGCATGGTGATTGCTTCTTCTGCGTTCTTATCGGCGAATGCAACTATCTCATTGGCTGGAGAGCGATAATGAGATGCAAGGGAACCGCCACGCTCTGCGTACTGTCAGTAACTCAGCAATTTGAAATGTGATATGCGAATTTCGAGCGAAGCAGGTAAAAAAAAGAATCTAAAACCAAATTTTGTTTTTGCCCATGAAGCGAGCCCAATAAAGGCAACAAAAAATGAGAAGACGTTTACAAATCTCTGTAATGCGAAATTAGAGCGCAGTCTTGAGAGAAGGAGGGAGGGTACGGAGAAGAGGGTGTGCCCTCCTCCTCCATACCCTCCTCTCCCTCCTCCTCCGATTCAGTTTCCCGCTAAATTTAGCGGGGAAAATGACGTCACATGACATGGTGTCACGTCACCTATGAAGAAATTCATAGCGGGAACGTGAATTAGTGTTGAAGTCACGACGTCCACTTTTCGCTAAACCTGGTGGAGAGACTGAATTTCCCGCTAAATTTGGCGTCACGTCACGCGGGAAAGTTGACGTCACGTGGTGTCAATTTTCCCGCTAAATTTAGCGCGGTTAGCGACGCCGCTCAACCCGGAAACGGGCGCCTAAGACTGCCCTCTAAAGGCTTGTTCACTCTGCAGCCAAGTACGACCGAGAGAGACAGACCGGCTTCTAAGCCTCTTACGACGTCTTAGAACCAGCTCCGCAGCAGCGCATCCGGTCCTAAGACGTCGTAAGAGGCTTAAAACCGGTCTTGTCTCTCTCAGTCGTACTCGGTTGTAAATGTGTGAACGGGCCTCAAGAATCCGGCTGAAGGCGTTGGCTACGGATGCATCGTACGTCGGCTGACGGATGCTGCGAGGCCAACCAGCAAACCTAATCGAGGCATGTGAACAGCTCCTATACCTTTATGCACGTAACGACATCGCACTCAAAATGGCGTCAACTCAGCAACTGGGTCCGAGCCCGACGCCGAGCGTCCCTCGTAGATGGTTTCCGCTGTTCCGTAACGTTCTCCCGCAACCCGCTACGAGATCCGGAATCTGCAGGCGAGGCTAAGCGCCGCGCAGGAGCAGTACTGAGTCGCGAGGCAGCTTCGTAGACGGCGTTTCCCCCTCCGCAAGCCTCCGCAACAAAGAAGACGTTACTGCGCCTGCGCGCCGATGGCCCTGACTGTAGAATTCCGGGTATCCTAGCGGGTTGCAGAGAGCGTTGCAGGACGGCAAACCATCTACGAAACTGCCTTTTGTTTCGAGGAGCTGAGAAAACGGTCTACGAAAACTCCTTTATGGAACCGATTTTGCATACGGCTATGACGGGGCCCTCCGGTAGGAACTGTGCATGTGCGTGCCTTCTGTGGTTGCGCATGCGCAGTTCGTGCACGGGGGCCCTATCGTACCGTATCCGAAGTGCAAAAACGGTTCCTTAAACGCTCTATTAGAGGTTTTAGTAGATCGTCTCCGATGACTCCGATAACAATACCCGATACCCGCCGCCTTTGCGAATGCATCGTATCGTTATCGGGGGTATCGTATAGGCATCGGAACGATCTACTAAAACTCTCTAATGATTGGTAACGAGACCGAGCCGAACGCTGACGCGGCACTCGCGTCAAATCTGTGTCTGCGCTCGATCCGCCTGCGATGACGTCGAATTGTTAGTGCAAGCAGTTGACCAACCTGCTAGGTCTAAATCTACCAAACATTAAAAAGAAAAAAAATGGAGACATTTGATATGGACGGGTGCTCGCGGAGCCGCAAACAACGATACACCGAAACCCCGTGGGTGCGTGAACCGCTCTTGGGATAAAACTTGCCGCCTGTTTGGCACGGGCTGTTCGCGAAGCGCTATCATAGGCAAAGACGCACGAAACCGAGCCCGGCGAAATGCAGTGTTTGAACGTTTCCAGAATCTCCGAGACTCGGTGTAGACAAAAGCAAACAACACGCAGTATTGGTGCACAATCGCTCGCGCAAGAAAAGCACCCAGAAACCATGAGCTCGTGCATGCGCTCACCGGAGCAGCCAGTTCCGTTCCGGCAGCGATAAAGCCCTGAAGAGTCCCGCAAAGAAAGACCAGTCACATACATGAAAAAATTTGTCTAAAAAACTGCCCTTCTATTATAACGTTTTTTCCCAGGTATAAGATATTTTTATACAAGCAGTGATAGCGCCACTTTTTTATCGACAATATTTTTGTTTCTCCGACTTTTAAAGCCAGAGAAGGGAAAAGAACTTTTTTCTATAAAACTTTAAACATAAAACAGACCAATCGTAAGTAAGAAAACGGCATGGTAAAGGAGACTTGCGGAAAGCGCCGGGCTGCCAGACACGCAGGATAACCAACGGCACCTAAGCTTTTGACAGGAGGCTGTCAGCTGTAGACGCCAGTCGCCAAAATCATTGCCGTTATACCTTTTGTTTCTTTAGCGATCGGGGACAGCGCGGATGTGGAAAGGCATTGCGGCAGTTCGAGCGTAACCTGATCCATTTTCCCACCTTTCATTACCATGAAGTCACGCAACAAATAAGGATAAATCAATACAACAACGAAAGTGCGGCAGTGCGGTGACATCTAATTAGTCATCACAGGTGTGGATATACAGCGTTTTCTCGTAAGAATGACACAAATTCCTACAATTGGGTGTATTCCAAGCAAAAAGAGAATTTTTCCGGGACCGCATTACCTGCGGTGGCGGTACGTCAGAATGCGCGATACTTACTAATTCAGTTCGCTACTTACGATTAAAAACGACTGTTAATTAACTTTTAGTTAGTGGTAATAGACATAGTGGTTCCTATTAGAAACTTAGTGAAGCGTCATCGAAAACCACTTAAATCAGAAATTTTCAGAAATAATTTGATGAAGCGTAGGGCAAATCTTCACCAGTCCTGGAGCAGGAACAAGGCTGGCGGTTGAGGTGAGTGCGCACGCGCGATTTTTTCCATCTCTTGTGAGAGCCCCAGCCTTGTACTTGCTGTACCTGCAGCGGTAATTTTAGCGCACTACTGTCGCCTCTCACGCGCCATGCGCCTTCTGAAAATGACTGATTTAGTGGCTTTTCGATGACGTTCAGCCAGTTTCTCATCGGAAACCATATGGCTATTTTTTTCACTAATCTAAAAGTTAATGAGTCATTTTTAGTTAATTATAGCGACCCCAACTCGTTAAGTATCCCGCATTTCCTGACGTCCGCCACCACCAATGTAGGTCCCGAAAGTAGCATCATTTTACCTGGAATACACTAATTTTAGGATTTTGGCTCACTCATAGTCATATTTGAAAACACCCCAGAAATAGGACTCCGTGTTTTCGGGAGTTTATTTTTCGTCAAATTCGAAAAAGGGTTTTTCGGAGCCGCTTCTTTTTTTTTCCCGGAAATTTGGAGTGTATAGGACTTTATTTTCGTTAGGAGTCCGCAACTCTGAATTCGAGCTTACTTAAGCGGTTTTTCCTTTGAAAAATAAATAAATAATATCCGGGTGTAAACGTAAGATAGACAAAGAAAAATGAAACGCGCTTATATCAACTAATATTTGTTCAGCTGGATTTGTGTGTATGCCACTGCCATTGGCAACACCAATTTGTACCACGGCAAAAGCTGCACTAACATCTGTGGTTCCGACAAACGCCTGATACCTTAAAATAAATTTCTGGAGGTAGTCGCCGGAAGTCATCGTATTCATCCCATCCATTCCATGCCACGCCGCGGCCGCGCGAGTGTAAAGCGATGTAAGAGGAAGTTTCAACTGTATCTTTTCCACTCTTATGTAACTCCCTGCGGTCCATAGATTTAACTGTTAAGCAAAAACACAACCCTCTCATTTCTTTTAAACACAAACAGTATGGCCCAAACTGGAAATCATTGCTATGAGGCTTTCTGTCGTCACCTGGAAAGTTCAATGACATGTCGTCCCGAACCATGACGAGATAAGTAGACCTCCTTTTGGTCAATGATCCGAGATTTGCAGGATAATCTGTGGTGGCATTTTCTCGGAACCATTGACTTTGTGCGCTGATCAAACCTAATTGTAAAATACCGTCTCTATTTAGTTTATTGCCCCCCCCCCCCCCCCCCCCAATAATAAAGACGGTATTTTACACCTAAGCATTGATCAGCGCGTCAGGTCAATGGGTGGCATCGGCATGCATAAAATTCGGAGTTTATCGGATAAACCAGAATTGACCAGAATTTTACCCGCGGTTGTTTTTCAGAGTTTTTCGATTTGTCCCTGAAAACACGGAACTTTACCTATGTATTACAAAGCGAAGTGGGGTGATCCGGATGTTGCTATTCTTTTTTTTTTTCGAGGGCGCTGACACGGCCGGTATGCACATTGCGTTCCTGCATCTGCGCGCGCTTATTGTGTGAGGCCAGCATGTAAACGTTTTATTAGTGGTTAAAATCAAAGCTGCTTGATAGATGTCAGCTGTTCGAGGATACAACAAGACATTCCTACGAGCTTCTTCTGGAACGCAGGGTCGAGGTGAAAAACAACCTGCCAGTAGTAATTGTGTGACACTGTGTTCGATTGCTCTCTTACGCTGCACCGTGTTTTTATCAGTCACTTTCTATGAAAACGATGCAACGCTCAAAATGCAAGCATCTCCAGGCGACGCAATCAACTGCGCGCGACTCTCTGCCAAGCGGGACAAGACCGAAGCAGCTTGAAGACTGAACCCACTCCCTGTGGAAACAGGCATGCACAGAAAGCAGATCCTGGATTCCCCCACGAGCATTTCTGGGGTCCATCATTTCGTAGCAACGAACCCTCCACTTCAACATGTACCCCCCCCCCCCCCCCCGTCCCCTTTCCTTCAGCTCCTCAACCCCAACTCTCCTCCTGCTCCCAGGAATACAGACAGAGCCAAGCAGGCGAACCTTTTCATAAATAAGCCATGCGCGTTGAATCGATTCGACTGTTGCACATTTCCCCCGCTAAATTTAGCGGGGAAATTTTCGTAACGTAGTGCGACACACCGTGAATTAAGGTCGCCTGACGTACGACGTGACATAAAGCCTGGATAAACGTGCGGGCAATCTGACGCCGCAGCTTCTGTGGTCGTGTCACGATACCGCTCGCATCAAGTCTGTTCAATGAGTGCCAACGTTCCCCCAACGCGGCTTTCTCAGACCAGCTCAGGTGCCAGCATTCCTGCAGGTACCCCCCCTCGCTTTTCAGTTCTTAGCCCGGCCCCCGATCAAGTCCAAAAACCGTCATCTCAGAATATACTTTCAAAACTGTGTGGCTCCATTGAGTATGGTGAACCGCCATCTAGACGTTGCGCTTTGGAACACACGTATTACATAGAATAGATGATAGAGCACGCCACAGGTTTCCATGGCAGGCCTTCCCCCCGGAACGGCAGACGCGTTAGCGGGACGTGGGCGAGCCGTGGTGGAGAGCGGGGGCTTCGCAAGTTAGCAGCGTTTGCGAGAAGTTCCGCAACTGAGCTAATCTCAGTGCCATTACTAGGTGCATCAAGGAGTAGCGACTCGCACGGGCTAATGCCGGTAGAATGCAGGTCCATAGTAAAGCCGACAGTGGCGGGATTGAATCGAGGGATTACTTTATGACGGTAGCGCAAGCTGCTCTACGTGCTCGGCCCAGCGCTGCCGTAACAGCGATTGCTGGAGGCGCATTGAAAAATGAGGCACCGCAGGTTGGTGCGTTGAATGCACGCAAATAAAAAAGATCGCAAACACTACAGTAATAGTTCCTTGATAGAGTTGTCACGTCATTGGAGCGTGCGTAGCGAAGTTTCAGCAGTGCGTGACTCTGTGATGCGTGGAGAAAGCGGTCTGTCCCTCAGCTTCGTCAAAGCTGTGCTGGCCACTACGTGGTTCCTGACGTCACTGGCCGAAAAGGTGTGCGCCGGAAGAAGGCCATGAAGAACGCTGCCTTCAACGCGATGTCACAATAGACCATATGCGAAATGGAACGACATCTCAGCGGTATTTTCACATCTATGAGGCAGTTTCCGCCAGTATTGGAAAATTCTCGAAACCGGATATTGCGCTGAGGGGAGACATTGATCGCGGCAAGTGCGTGGTGTCCTATAGATCTAAATATGCTCGCGGCACACTGCCAGTTTAGCCAAACTCCTGGGCAACAAGTGTCTCTTCGGATAAAGACCCATTTTCTTACTCCGCTGGCTCCTATTTCGTCTTCCACAATCTATGCGGCCATCTTTTCGTTTCCTCATTGCATCGGAACGCAACGACAACCTCACTGAATGTAGAAAAACATTGTCCAAATACTGTGAAAGCCGATTTAAATCGCACACGCGCCTCTATCTCCAGATGAAAGATGGCAAAACCCCTCTTAACGGTAAGCTGAGTGGCATTAAAGATGCAGCGACAAGACGAATATGCAGCTCATTCCTTGCGTGGTGATAACGCCCGGTCATTACTCCATCAAACAAGCAGTTGAAAGTACACATGGCCTCCAGCACGAGAGCGCGTTTTGTCGAACAAAAAGGTTTTTCGGTTTGCGCAAACATTCGCGCCTGGAAACGCTTTCCGAAGCCGCACGCCTGCGTCAGGCTTCCCAACGCGGCAATAACTTCACAGATGGAATAGAGCCCTGGGCAAGGGTACAGTTCGTTTGTTTGTTCTTGTCGATGGAGTCAACAAGACGGGCTTCGGCCGCTTTGGTCATGCACCGTGCAGAGGTGAGTAAACGCGTTGTATACAACAGGTTTGTTGCAGTAAAATAAAGTCCGTCTTAACGAAAATAAATTACCATTTGATGACAGTTCTCATTACGGTTGAACAGGAGTTTTAGCGAACTGCTTTACAGGCCTTGCGGCTACCCTTGAAAGGAAAGCTGAAACGTGAAAGCTCATGAATACCAGTATCAATTTCCGAACACGATCTGCGTGAAACCCGCACGAATGGAAATTTGTAATTAGGAATTAAAAATTCTAAACCGTGTGAAAGTAACAACAAATGTTGAAACACGAGAAG